>JABSTR010003429.1:0-28602 GCA_013339765.2 Haemaphysalis longicornis | reverse complement strand
CACCACCGCCTCTGCTATGTGCCACCATGAACAGGCCACATTTTTCGACCCCTCAGCACACAACAGCAAACATTTAATGCCATAAAGTGAATGCCGTCCCCTAACCCCCAAGTGCAATCAGTGTGTATTGGACCTAACGTGCAAGCGCTAAGTGACATCTTCTGAGTGACAACGCAGCACGTTCACACAGGTTTGCATGACTAATCTATTCAGTTTCCAATAGTCACCACTCAAACTCCGAACTCGCCATTAAGGTTAGGTCAATCGATGTGAAGCCTGATTTAGCACTGCTTCGCACGGGGCACATCGATCGATCTTGGTGACGGTATTGGCAACACCGCGGACCTCGAGCCCCCATACTCATGCTGTAACCGACCGTGGTAATGTGTTGTAAGGTGAAGGGTAGAAACCTTAAATGGTGGCCTTCGGACGCCAGGTGAAACACCAGCGGATGGCCTTCCTGTCTGTTTACCAGCAGGGAGCTGCGGGACCTCTTCCCCTATAGGGTAAGGCTGACGAAGAAAGTACCCTGTCCTCTGCTTTTATACTATGCTATACGGTATTATCTACCCCCCCAAACGTAATCCCTCCCTGAAAAACGGGCCGAACCGAAAAATCTTTTGCCCCATTGCCATCGGTAACCGTTCCTGAACCGGATCACTACTCTCGATTTGTTGTCATGAAATCCATCAGTACAGCTCACCCTCTTGCATCACCGTCAGTTTTCTTGATCGCAAAATATTTTGGATCTATAATAGATAAATCTTATAAGGCTTAGAAACAAAAGACTGGTGAACTCCTCATTGTGGTAAATGACAAGCAGCAATCCGCCCATCGGAGCCTCAACTGCTCACAGGATGTAATACCAGAGCCAGATCTCGACGAAACGGATGCGGATCTCCGTGCGGGCTTGGCGGATCAAGGCGTCACGGCCGTGGGACGCATCACCAGCCGCAGAGACGACAAGGAGATCCCACCAAGCACATCATCTTAATCTTTGACCGTTCAACTCTTCCGCAACATATAAATGCCGGCTTTATTCGATGCTCTATTCGTCCGTACATCACGAACAAAAGCGCTGTTTTAGGTGCCAGCGGTTTGGGCATGGTGCAAATGCTTGGCTTGGCCGAACAAACGGTGCTAAATGCGCTGCACCAAATCATCCAAGCAACAAGTGTACATTCTGACACCCTCTCTTGTGTGAACTACGGGGGGCCACATGCGACAAACTCCTGCGAATAAGAAAGTTAAATTAGAAAAAAAGATAATCAACATTACTGTCACTGATATCATCACCGTCTCAGAGGCGCGGAAGAGGTTCGCCTCTTTCCCCCTGGGGAGGTACGCAGGGGCAGCTCGCCGGGGGCGGAAGGGCGTCGAGGTTCTACAGGGACCCAGTTAAGCGAGTTTGACCTGGTCCCTGCCCAACCCCCCGCTGGGCTTCCTCCGACACCCCAACCCGTAACCACAGCGCCTGCTAATGCAGCAGCAGATGTGGTGCCATCCACTTACGTCGGGACCGGTGCCGCTCCCCGCCTGCTCCCCGTCCGCCAGTGCATTGGAGGGTTTAGAGGTTATGCACACACGGGGCCCCACAGCGGCTCCCACCGCTACCGCACCGCCCGTGCCACTTCTGGCACTCGCGACACCCTCGGCGTTGGTGGGTCAAACGACGGGCCCCGTCTGTCGGGCACCCCTCGGATATCTGATGACGAGGTGGATGTCGGCCCATTCCTGCCTGCAACGCAGCGCAAGGAGCGGCCTCCGACGTCTAAGCCAGCAGAGAGGCCCAAAAAGCCCCTTCCAAGAGCAGAAGCTCTGAAACACAACCCATAAACCCTCACACGCACACTCCAGTCATCTTAAAATGTGAATAATGGGAGCAGACAAAATCAATAAATGGAACTGTAGAGGCCTTATCACCACTCTTGATGATATGTACGAGATACTTTCTTTACATCAGCCAAGTCTGATGTGTCTTCAGGAAACTCACCTGAGTAGTAAAAATACTATCTTCTTTAATAGGTACTTTGTATTTCGAAACTACAGGCACACTTGCACCTATTTTTTAGGTGGTGTGGCCAGAATATACCGAAAATCCTTAGCGTGTCACACTATCCACCTTACCATCATGCTGGATGCAGTTGGGATTCGAACTATTGTTTATAAAGGTTATTAATGGTATGCTCCCTCTGCGTCCCTCCGGATTATCAACTATCGAACATGGATTTTGAGGCCCTGACTGATCAACTACCTGAACCGTACTTAGTCTTAGGCGACATCAATGCACATAATTCAATCTTGGGCTCTTCCCACACAGATGCCCGAGGTTGCCTAATAAAAAATTCTAACATCATTGGCAGCATGCCAAGCTACATATAACATAGAACAAAACAGTTATTCACATCTTCACTTGCCTCTTGGCTCTGCAGTTTTTTCATTTTTCTTGAGTGGCTTGTGGACACAAACTTATACAGTAGTGACCACTTCCTCACCAAATTGACATAAATAGCAAAGGTAGAAACACTTCGCCCTCTCAAAACTGGTTCAGTGAAAAAGAGCAAACTGGAGTAAATTCACAGGAACATCTAAAGTACACTATATATCCATGAAAATCCTACAGGTAGAGGAGGCGACCACAGGCTGAGGGTGCACCTACTCGACGCCACCAACAAGTCTCTTCTCCAGGCTCGGGTGCCCTGAGCAACCTAGTAGGCCCTGGTGGAACGAGGACTGCGGGCGAGCACGAGTCGCTTATCACAAGGCGTGGAGTGTCCTTCGACGGTATCGCACGTCTGATAACCTGGTATCTTTAAAACTGGCAAAAGGATTAGGGAAGCGTGTGCGCCGTAAACCATAAAGGTAGAGTTGGCATGCCTTCCTCACATACATAACCTCACAAAAAGACAAAGAAAGTATGGACACGTATACGTCACCTCAAGGAACAACAGACACATAGCCTGACCCTTGTCAGCACGACAGGGGACACACTCAAATATCATGCTAACACACTTGCAGAACACTTCGAACCCGTGCCCAGCTCTGCACACTACACAAACAGTTTCATGAACTACAACACACGTAGTGAAAAGAAGTCCTTTCGGGATAATATTTCAAACATCTCCTATAACTCCCCCTTTACACTTCTTGAGCGAAAACTGGCTCTCAGTACTTGTAAGCCTTCAGCTACAGGTGGAGACAACACTATGTATACCAGTGTACAACACTTATACGCAGACACACTTGACACATTTTTGCACCTCCATAACAAAATATGGCTTTCGAGGCCCCCTCTCAGGGTCTTGAAAGGAGGCCATCGCAATGGCTTTTCTGTAGGAGGGAACGTATGCGTCTTCCCCTGCTAGTTATCGTCCCATTGCCTTAGCAAGCTTCCTGCGCAAGCTGCTCGACACAATTATCAATAACAGACTCGTGTACTTTCTAGAGCACAATGGCCTTATCCACAGCGGCCAGGCAGGCTTCCAGGCGGGGCGATGCACTAATGATCAACTGGTTTTTCTAGAGGCCTATATAAGGAACGCATTCATACATAAGCAATACTGCATGACAGTATTTTGTTTTAAATTCAAAAGGCAAATGATACGGCATGGCGCTGCGGCATTCTTAGAGACCTCGAATCTTTTGGTTTCTCAGGTAACATGCTGAACACTCTTTCTACTTACATGTCTACATGAACATTGTGTCAGAGTTGGGCCGGTACTATGAAATGTTCACGTGCAGAAGAATGGCGTGCCTCAAGCTGGCTTTTTGTTCTGCACGTTGTTTATGGTGAAAGTGATCTCCCCCTGAAAGGCATTGCCGCCCTCTATTTTTTACCTGGTTTATGTATATGACCTTCAAATATCTTTCGAACCATGTAACATGTCCATATCCGGACGTCAGGTATAGCTTGGGGTAAAGAAACTTTCTCGCTGGGCGGGCGAAAGCGCTTGCATACTTATTCCCGCGAAAAGCACCGGTGTTGTATTTTCAAAAAAAGGCGTGGCATCCTGCCCGATCCCAACATAAAACTCAATGATAATTCAATTCCAGTAAAAATTAACAAAATTTTTTGGGTGTGGTGTTTGACAAAAAACTCACATTCATCCTTCACATAAAACGACTGAAACAAACATGCCTAAAAACAATAAATATTCTGAAAGTCCCATCTCACCAGTCATCATGTGCACACATGCTGTTTCACCTTTATGCCGCGTTAGTAGGGTAACGGCTGAACTACGGAAGTGTTGTGCATGGGTCAGCCACAAAAACAGCACTTAAAATGCTCGACTCAGTGCTTCACTTAGAGCTTCGCCTCACGTGTGGCGCATTCCGTACTAGTCCTGTCCACAGTCTTTATCCAGAGTGTCACAAATGGTGCTTAGCGTACCAGCAAACTGATGTTGACCTTCTATATGCCGCTAAAATATTATAATTGAATTATTATTCCTTTACATCGGTTTTTAATGGTACATTCGAAACTGAACTCATTTTAAACAGAGCATTCATTTCTGTTCCCTTCTCGCAAAGAGTGAGGGAAGAAGTGACTGCTTATCAGGTCTCGTTCTTAGATACATTCAAATCATCTCACACTGATCTTGTAGCAGCATGGTATCTCTGTCCTGCATGATGACTTGTCTTTCCTACAATAAAGTAAGAGCAAGACACAAAGAACTGGAATTTTGCAGCATTTTATGTATCTACAGGATAAATACAGGGCTGCAGATTTTTTCAGCGATGCTTCTAAAGCGTTCACTGCGGTGTCATGTGCTGCGCATAGACGAAATTTTGAAGCAGATAGAACCATGAATGTAAAGACAGCTATATTTGCGGCAGATGCATATGGCATTTTTCTGGTTGTAAGTCACAAAGTTGAAACTCATATTCCTAAATGTATATTCTATACAGATTCACTAATTGTAGTCCGCGCATTGTGGTCCGGAAACTCATAGAAAAACCATGTCATTATTTTCCTCTTAAAATCAAGTATGCCAGCTTATTCCTAAAACCTTCGGGTGGGTGTCTGTTGGGTGCCAGGACACTCTGGAATTGGCGGAAATTAACTGGCGGATAAAATGTCCTACAATGCTGCGCTCCGAAACACAGGAAACCTAACAACACTACCTTGCACAGACCAAAAGGCACACATCAGACAACTCCGTAAAACTTGGCAAGCAGACTGGAACGAACAGACAGACAATAACCTACGCGTAATAAACCAACAGCTGGGACAGTACACTACTGACTCACAGAGAAGGCACATTGAAGTTACCTTAGCTAGGTTACGGATACGCCATACACAATTAACACACTCGCACCTGCTCACAGGATTTCCAAGACCCCTCTATAGCAGGTGTGGGGAGGGCCTATCCGTGATACACATTCTCATTCAATGCAAGGCGCTCGACATTAGGAACGCGAACACTTCACAGAACTCTACAGACAACATAATCTATTACATCCGTCATACACTTTAGGGGACGAGGCCAGGTTTTCTGTTCAGCGCTTTTAACCCCTATCAGAACTTCACTTCTTACAACTCATCGCATACCACCCATGTTTTACCCCTGCTCCTATACACCAGCCTCTTATTTTTCACATAACCACACTTGGTCTCCATCCTGGCCATTTACACCAGCCGTGCTCCTAGTCTTTAACTGATTTTATTCGTTTCCTCCTCACCAAGTAACTTTGTATTTGGCGTGTTGTGCCCTTGTCCGCCATCCGCCATCAAAATCAAACCATCATCATCATCTCATGCATTACTGCCAATTTGGTCTCCTTTCTATCCTTCAATTTTGAATAGGGTTTTTTTTGTTTTTACTTGTTTATTATCAGCAACCCCCCAATAAAGTACGAGCTTCATCAAAGCAACCAATGAATAACACCAAATGCACCAGAAGCACTGAGGGCCACTCATAAGGAATGGGAATGCGAGGGCTATTTGTGAAACCGAAAAGACAAACACAGAAATAGAAGACCCTAATTTGCCCTTCGGACAGATACGAACTTTCTAGGATTCCTGGTATGGCCTGAGAAAACCTCAGGATCCGATCCTGTGATCATGGAGCGCGTGGCAATGCTCCTTGGGAGGCTTCAGACTTAGGAACGAGAACCAGCTGGACTACTAGGCAGGGTCGCTTGGGCTTTCACGTCACGACAGTTCTGTAACGCATCAGAGGATATATGCACCCCTGGCTTCTGGCGGCAACTGGTGGACTCGCGACAACGAATGTTTAAACTATATGATTAATGTCGACATTGTCACTACTAAGATAACACTAACAATTGCTGCAAATGTGAGGTACCTCATTTTTAAAAACTATATCTCATGAACGGTGACTTTAGCAACTCTTTCCCAGAATTCTGTTATCTGTCACATCTTTAGGTTCAACTTGAAACTTATCTAGGTCAAATGTTTTTTCTGTGTGAATTTTAACCGCTTCGTTTATTTATGTGACAATACATACACGGACGAAGCCATTACAACCAAATGTGACAAAATAAAACACGTGTGTATCCTGACAGGATCATTGCCACGAAATAAACATCGCGCAGTAAAATGCGAACCTACGTTAGTAGGTACATATTTAGGACCAAACCTTCAAAACGCGCAACACTAAAAAACTCGTCTTGCTACCTCGCCAGTTTGTTCTGTTTGTCCTACGTTCTTCAGAGTAGCGCTCTTTGAAGATTTCGTCAAGAGGTACACATTGTACAGAAGTCAGCATCAAAGCATTGCATGAACTTTACATTTCACTATTATATTCTAACCTATACATTGCCTAGTTTAACTACGTTTATGTCAAACATATTTCTGGTAACCAATGAATTCAAATAGGCGAGATTAGAATTCGACTCTACTGAGTTATTAGGCAGGCTTTTAATAAATTTAGTGCGTTTTGCTGACGACCTTTCTCTTGCCTTTACGTGTTGAATCAAACAACGGCCATGTGTTGATGGTGGCTGAGGCGTTGCTTAAAAGTGACGGGAATGAAACCAAAATAGCAGAGCCCGCCACACACGCTTTTGCTACTACTTCAAATACTACTTCTTTATCCCAAGCAGTTTCAATCTTTTTGCCAATTAACTTAATTTTACAGTATGCAGCAGGGTTTGTGGCTATAAAGCAAGAAAGGAGCAGCCAGGGGTGCAATGTATTGAGGAATTGTCCTTGAAAGTATTTTAAGATAGTAAAACTTCACAGTTACGATGGTCGGCGCCGGCAAGCATGTTAAGCATTCGTGCATGCTTTAGTAGTGCGTTCCGCGAATGTACTATTTGACCGATGACAGGCCGATGTACTAATATATTTAATATAGTGTTTAGGTAATTCATGATGAATTGAGTGCGGGTGGGCTCTTTAAAGCACGTGATTGAATTCCCACTAAAGTAGAAATAAAGCGTTTCGCAATATTTAGGCGACATCTATAGCACAGGTGCTGGTAAGTGCGCTTCTAAATGCGTAGAGCGTCCCATATTCGGTGGCGACCGCTATTCACATGTTTTTTAATGTGGAGAAAGATAAGCGCCGAAGTGGCGCTAACTCAGAAGGGGTAATGTTTAGAACGGAATAAGTTTCGCTTCAGAAGGCAACCTGAAAGCGATTGAGCTTTTTTTCGGGGTTAGAAAAGCGTCAGTTTCTAATCCGAAATTTATCACAGAATGGTGGCGACTTGACCTGTTTAAGGCGTCCATGCGGTAGCAGATTGCATGACTCAGAAGTTAGTCAAAATGGTTAGCACAAAGAAAAGCACCCTACAAGAAGAAACCCCCATTGAAAAATACTGTTCAAATCATATAGGTTCGACACCGGACCTGTCATACCGCCGTACAAATTAAACGGTTTCAAACCAGACTCCTTTGAGAACTAAATAGAATCAAACAGGACCTCTCTGATATCTTGAATGTCTAACGGGGCCTTTTGGGACCCTTAAAAAGTGCAAACACAACCTGTTTGACTGGGAACGGGTCTGGATCGGCGGTCTTACTGGCGTCAGGACACCTCCGCTTGTGCTCATACAGTCTCGCTGTTTGGCGCTTCCATGCTGTGTCGGACTGAACTGAGGAGAAACACAACTGCCGGGGGCACCTAATAGGGAAACTCAGGGCCAGCTAAAGAAACGGGAGGTTATGAACGACTAGGTTTATCAAAGCAAGCAATCAGGTACTGCCTCTGCACAATCTTCTTACACCTAAGTGTTGCAACTTGAAGAGAAACACTGCTAACGAAGTACGAGAAGTGCATGGCAAATAAAATTACTATATCACGCGCATGCAATGTTAATTTGACATTTTTGTATAGAGATTCAGCATTGGAAGACAGAAGTCTTATTTACCTCAATGAAGTCAAAAACCTCTTGCAAATTTTTGTAAATCAAAGTTTCACCTAACCTTTTCTCTAAATAAAGGAAATGATTAAAATGAAAACATTAGGTTTTGATGTGAAAATTTAACACCAGAAGGTATAAATATCTCTATACCAATTCAGTACAAGCAAAACCTAAACATTTTACCTTTTGAAAATAAAAAAAAATGTAATAAAAACTTCGGAATATTGATACCAAAGTAACCTATGATAACTTTACCTTGCAAGGAAAAAATTATCAATATTTACCTAAAAGCATCAGCACATCTACAATAAAACAAACGCCAAAATCAGTTTAAAGCTTTAATAGGAGGATAAGAGGTTAACTTTACTACGAAGTAAAGTGGTAATGTTTGTAGTGTTTAGAGGATATCCAGAATAGTAAATATTTCTGGCAACCACCACTAGCTACACGTGCAATAATACCACAATTCAGCTTACACAGATTTGAGAAGATAACTTATTTGACGTCAAAATAATATTTTCTCTTTGCTATAAGCATCTGCTTCATAAAATCTTACAATTCCAAGAGAGCGGAGTGTGTTTGATACAGATCGGAACAATTCGAAAGCAAAGTGTGGACGCGGATCGCGAAGCCAACAGTGTCGAACACAAGACGATTAAGTACTCAAAGAGCACTTTCGCAGAAGCTCAGCGTCTCGGGTATTAATGCTATCACATCAGAACCCTCCAGAATTGCGTGGGAGTCCTCATACTGCTATTTTTCTAAGTATTAGATCCGCTGGCGTTACACTAAGGGACTGAAAATTGAGTGGTCACGCATTCTATCTTTCAAATATTCCTCTTGCGACGCCGCACCAATCTGGGCAAATCGTTCATCTTGTGTTGTGCCTGAACAGCTATTCTGACTGTCGTAACGTATTGACTACACCAACGATCTACTGGTGATCCACATTCTCTGGGTGGAATGTTCATGAATTTCAATGTTATAAAACGTTGCGGAGCGTGAGCGAGAAAGTGCCAGACGTGGTAATGTGCAACCTACGGCAATCGGGCGGACATCATTATATGATGAGGGCTCTTATAGTGACGTCCGGTGAAATTCTAGAGAAAGCGAAAAGTACTGCACAACATTCAGAGAGCCAAAACGTATATTCTTCAATGTAGCAATGATTGATTAGTGTCGTTCTTGAATCCATGTTGCGGATAGTTACTGCAAACAGTTGGCACTTGCGTAACCTTTTGCGAAATGCTACGAAGGCAGCTGCTACATTATCATCATGCAACCAGCGGGCGACTATCCTTTTTTTCTACATGCTTGAAGGAATTGCCTTCAGATACATTTCTTCTCCTGAAACGTTCTGACCAGTTTTCATTTATTAATAATTTATTGTGTCATGGAGTAAGTGGGCCTCCCGCTTTGGCCTTTGTTTATTAAAGCGTTTGCTCGAGAGCGCAGATATTCTTTGCTCCTGGCTTTGATCACTCCAGTGCTGCACCTTTGCTAGCGTGTTCGATGGTCCTTCAACGACATTTTGCTACGAGCTTACGTAACCTTTTTCAGTGTCATGTGGGTAGCGTGAAAATTTGTACCAGGATGTACTGATGGTGACGGTATTCAATGAAATGCAAGCATTATGCATTGTCTCATTTCGAGACAGTCTGCAGCGAGCAATAAATGAAATCTAGGATACTGTTTATTTTAATTCCGGCCATTCTTACGTCCCAGACGAGTAGTTTGTAAAAAGTCAAGTCCTTTCAGTAGATCTTTGCCTGTTGACGGGTCGGAAGGAGTACCTAAACAAAATATGAACATAACTTGAACGATCTTAAGGTCGGAAAGCGGCCCTTCATTAGCGGTCTAAACGTCTCATCGTGGCAGCCTTCTTCTTTTGGCATGGAGTAATATTACCTAATTGTATGAAAGCAGTCTACTTGATGTTTCTCCTACGGGTGATCCCCTTCTGCTCATTGACTAGTCAGGGTCACTTATAGTTACTCTGGCTGGTCACGGAGCGGAAAGGATTTGGCCCATAAAGTAAAGTTGGAACAGACTGCACCGTTGCAAATGCGTAACGCCATCAGGGATGACTGCCGTACTGAATGTGAGCAGTCTATATAGCGGGCCCTTCTCATGGTCTGAAGCTTAGAGGCAGCTATGTTAGTTTAAAAGCCATATAAGATATGTAAAATAGGTCGATGTTGCTTCACTAGAAAACTGCCTTTTTCAAGCAGAATATGTTGGCTATAAAATTACGATAAACGCGCACGTGTTTTTTGTAGTCCTGTAGCGGTTTTTCATATCCTAAGTTTACTTAGCTTTCAATTGTCATACACGCAAGACGGGAACCAAGTTTCAGCTAAATTTATGGCTGATGTACTCGTCAAAGAATCTGGTATGGTGCTGCGTCTGCAGTCAGTACATGTTACGAAGGGAGGCGATAAAGCTAAAACCAACTTCCTGATTTCTTGAGCTCATTCCATTCCTCATGAGAGTCCTTTATGTCCGCCATAAAAGAACAAAGCGTTCCCCTTCTAGTAGTTCTGCTGGTTCTGCTAGATCAGCAAGTTCTAGTTCTGCTCATGGCGCAAGCATTAAGTTCCCTAATGACCGCTTATTTCCCACAAGCAACGGCAGCACAGCTGTAAGGCGTATGCACTGGCAACTCGACCGCACGAAGGGAGTACCTGCACAGTGCTTCAGATCTCTTTGTATGGGTGTGCAGGAGAGGATAACACACTCCGCTTCGTGCTAGTTGAGGTCATCCCCTTGTGTTACTTCCTTATTTTTGCAATGCTTCACATGGCTGCGGGTCGAATAAGAACTTATCCACGGAGAGCTGCTTGGAAATTCTGTATGGTCGTGGCCTGAGAGAAGGCGCTGATTTTATCGTGCCAGCCAGGCCTGCTGGAAGCTTTTTGAGGAGTATGAAATAAGGTGAAGTGCTCTGCCTTGTTGAATGCGTGACCGTCTTACACAAAGGGTCTGCGTAGAAACGATCGCGATGTATAAATGTGATAAAAATAGGTGCGCCGTCGATTGCGCAGATTCCGTTTGGCGACAAAAACTCTATCAATGGTTTTCGACAATGTACGTTTCTGTAGGTGAAGCGGAAATTATAAGCAGAACAAGTCAATTGAGCATGCTTTGACTTCATCAAAAGCAGCACTGAGACAAGTAACACATTACAGAACCATCTATAAATTGTCACATCTTGCACCTTCGTCTGCCCGCTACTCTTTAATTAAATTGTGTGCCCAACTAGCCGAGCGTCAATGTTAAGTAACTTAGCGCTGAACACGTTGGTCATTACAGAACAGTCGAAGGCGTAAAATATTTCGATGCCCACAATTCACAATTGCCTGTCAACTGTCGTTGTATATACGCGCAGCCATATAAAACACTCGTAGTAGCGAAGGCTTAAGATGGGTGACCGCACGCGTTTGTCTTATCCATATAGTACGAAGGCTAACTTAATTACTTTTAGGATCTTTGAAGCGATGTTTTTAAGCACTGAGTAATGCTTCCATCATGTGATGTGGTGGAAACTAAACACTTGGAGGCTGCCTCGTCTCCAATGGAATGAAACGTGCCCAACACATATAGTTCTGATTAGCCCCATCATCGATAGCTTCTTTCAAACGGTTGCATAAACTCTGACCATCTTCAACCACTTTCCTAGCCTTCGCTTCCAAACAGAAAAAAACTCCACCGCGCTTGGTTTCGTCATGGCGCCTACTTCGGATCTCCTGTTGTGAAAAATGTCAACAGCACACGCTGGAATTTTCCAGCAGAACAATGCTGGCCTAAGCTTACGAAAAGACATTTGTCAAAATCCGCGATAACGTAGAAAAAACACCCCCCACAACATGTTGAAAGCCACGTTTCATATCAGAAAACGCGCTCTTCGCGCGGCAGAATGCAACCGTACCAATGGCATCGGCGTCGCCACACAAGTAGTGACTTACAAGTAGTAGTAGTAGTAGTAGTAGTAGTACTAATAATGAGCCCCCTGCTTGTCGTACTGTTTTTGTGTATGTATGCATTGAACTTTTCTTGACCCCGTTACTGTGAAAGGGACTTGGTGGTGTTTTTCGATATTGCTTTGTCAGTTTTAGATTAGATGTTCTGCTGTCAATGTACTGTAGCGTGTATCGCCACATTTTCACTGTTGTAACGTTCCCCAGATTTTACCGTTCTGTAATGGTTACTTAGCAAGCTACCAATCTATAATTGAATGCCAATCGTACATTAATGATATAAAACATGCTCCACCATGTGCCTGGCAAAAGACGTTTTATTTGTATGCATGTGGCGGCAATAAAACAACGTGTGATGCATGAAGCTGCTTTTGCAGCTCGCACTGTGCTTAAAAAAAGAGGGATTGTTGCAGTCCATCGTTACTTGAAGAGCATTCACCTCCATAAGTGGAGACTGGATGGGCATTGGTTCATTCATCACTATTTCATAAATATTGCCAGGGATTCTTGAAATTCTAAAGAACACCTGTGCTCAAAATCTTGCATAAAAATGTGAAACTAATTGTTTACGTCAATCACGCAAACGTCTCTGGAAAGCCTAGGTGCTGCCACTTGGTTATATTGATTTTGGAAAGTAAACAAAGGTTGCAGCTGTTAGGATTGTTCGTAGCAGTACCTTTTTAAAGCAATACGAATGAACAAAGCGCTCACAGCAGCAGCATAAGAAACACAGATGTTGTGAACGCCTCTGAATGCGTTGTATCGAGTGGAATGCCAATTTCACTCCCTTTATGGTGCTGACTGAAGGCCACTGATTCGCCGACCTTCTAGCCATGGCTGAACGGTCATGAGTGTTTTAACTCCATGACAACACTGTCAATTAAAAACTGAACTGTCTAGAGGCAAGACTCTCAAAAGCATTGTAAACAAGAAAAAACTAAATACAAGACGCATTTCCCTAAGACGTATCCGACAAAAAAAGTTGCAAAGCTGAAATTTCGCACAACAGCCGAATATGTCCTTTAAGGCTTTTGATGCCTGCTCGGTCACCTCAAGGGCACGCACCTTCAAATAGAGAAAACCGCCTTCACAGCTTTCTGTGTTCCAGCACTGAGTTGTAACAGTAAAAATTTATTGAGCAAAAAATGAGAAAGTAAAATATTTCCATCACGTTTTTTGGTAATCTCTACTAAGTGAGATCGCAGGGTCGCTTAATTCCGGATGTATAAGAAACCGCATACAATTACACCACTGCAAGCTCGCTAGCCCCACCTGGCTATAAATAGCGGAACAGTGTGCAGCTAGCTAAAAGCACTTTCCCTAAGGGTGCCAGCTGGTATTGGCTTGTCTGAGCAGCTCCGAAAATGAGGATGGTTGTGGCATCTCCAGTAATACAATGCGACTTCAAATTTTCTTATCGAGCGTGGAATAGCCGGCATAGTCGAATTGCCGACACTGTATAGTTGTTACTTTAAACTGCTATGCAGCAACATATCATTGCTTGATCCCACCCTTTCATAATATTCCCCTAAGAATAGTTAATGTACATTCTGACTACATTAAACACAGGGCACTTTGGGATACTGTAATATTTAGCTACAATGCCAGAACTAGATGTGCTATACAGTAGTGTGTTATGACCAACCTAAAGATGACGCTAACTATACAATATTTTCTTCATCAGGGATGTCCTACTACTTGAATATGGGGTATTCAAAGGGCAAGGTGCTGCCAACAGACTATGAGAAAGCTTAGCTCTACCTGGCATGCTTGTACACAATAGAAGAAAATAAAGGGTCAAGCATGTTGCTTTTGTCGATGACGTGAAAGCAGTCTTCTGCTGCCGTTCTGCCTGTAAACACCAGCACATTTTTTTTGGAAAGCTATCAGCTATAAAGAGAAAAAGAATAATGCAAGAAAGCAAAAACTGTCTAAATGTTGATGAGGCTACTCCTTCCCGGGTCCCAAGCGGGTCAGTCATACCGGTTATACTTCGAGGGTCTGGCTGAAATGAAGTCTCGTCTGTACAGGTGCACCTGGGCCCCCCTATGAACGGAATCACTTTGCATAATCCTATATAATAGTAGCCATTTCCCAAAATGTGCCGATAAGGAACGGTGGTAATGAGCACGAACACTACTCAAAAATAAACTCGCTTTTTTTCAGCAAAAATGAATGAGTTTGGATCAACTCGAATACCAATAGTTTTAAACCAGAGAAAGAGCAATTTGTGTTACAACTCTTTAAAAAGCATGGTTTCACGATACCCCAAAACATAAATTTAGGCCTCTGGCCCTTTGTTTATGAAGAACAAATACCATACCATAAAATTACATTATTTCTGATGAACGCACAGAGGAAGGCATTTACAAATATAAAGGCTGTTGTGAAATTTCTGATGAATTCATCAGAAAAGCTTTGCATTGATAGAAATAAATTGTACACGCCTTTTTAAAAAAAATCTTTGTGCCCGAAAGGAAATTTTGCCAAGCATGAAAACTATCTAGCTCTACAAAGCTGTGCCCGAAAATCGCATTGTTGGTGCAAGTAGCTACGTCACTGTCTCCAATTTTACTGCCTTTAGCGCGAATATTCACACACATATTCAGAAGTGGGTAAAATACCACTCATTGCACCTACGAAAAGTGCTGAGTAGTATGCTGTACACCTTTGCAGGATATAGACTCTGAACGTTCACCTATCAACTTCATCTATAACTATCTATCTATCAACGTCCATCTTTCCACTATTAACTTCAAATACCATCCAACTTCAGTTGCATGTCGGTTTTGTTGATCTGAAAAGCGCCATTCTTATGTTTTGAAATGTTTTAATTCGATAACAATCAGCACAAACGATGGTGTTTTAACTATCTAAAGTCTGACACCAACATGAATTTAAAAGATTGCAGATACAAACAATTTTGGGGGGAAACATTGGTTAACCCTGGGTAACATTCGGCGGAGGCTCGAAATAGTAGAATGATGAGCCATTTTTAACTCGCGGAATCTTTGCACTGTAGCGCCTCCACCGTGCAGGTTGTTTCAGTCATCCACTTGAATGTTTTTTTTCAGCACTACATTTCATGCGTCCCATCGTCATGCTAATTCTTTATAGTGTTGTGTGTCTGCGCATGCACGAAGAGGTCGTCTTGAATAATCTTTGTTACGACTTAACCGCAGTTGCAAAAAATTAAAGCCGTTCCACTCAACATGAAAGCCGTTGCAGTGCAGAGCAGTAAATCCTCGCAATGGGCTCTCGTGCCGTTTTCCGCTCACTGCTATAGGCATTACTCTCCTCACCTCCCTGTCTCATTCACCTCTTGAAGAATTGCACGGAGGTTTCTCCAATGCAATTCAAAATGCCAGCCTACGCAGTGCTCGTACGCCCCTACCTGGAACAGTGCGAGAAATTGGTTTCTTCTTTCTGGGCTTGATTACATGTCGCGCGTGCCGCCGTCTTACCGCTGTTTCGAACGTGCCCTTTTGGGCGGCCACTTTTTCGCATGCGATTGTAAAAAAAATGCTAAGGCCGTTGCTAAAAAATGCATGCGTAGGCTGCCGGTTCTAAACGAAGATTTTTCCTCAAATGTACCAGCAGTTGTCACTGCTCTAAACAGGGGAGATGCACGACAAGCGCGAGCGCTTCAGAAGTTTCGGACGGTAATGGCTATACTTGCCGCTGTTTTTTTGAACCCTCAGGCAAAGGTCGTACTTGGGTCCGGTATCTCCCTGCACGGCCTGATTTCGGTAGTAGCTTGACATTGTTACAGAAGGAGCTACGACGACAGGGCCGGGCCATAAAATGCTCTGCACATACAAGTAGTGGCGCCTCATTCGCTGAAAGTATTACACTCTGCCTTCATTTGCGACTGAGATCTTTCCGTCTTCAGGTTCAACGCTATTGTTTACTGTGAACGTGGCGATGAGTGATTGTGCTTGTTGAAGCTCATAGTTCTGCTTCTTTCGAAATGCACAAGCAAGGTCCTCCTGGGGAACATTTGGTGGTAATGTACAGGGAATACTAAACTGTGGAGCATTGCATTACTCGTACCAAATATTAGACTTTGCTGTCCTCTACGAACAAGGTACTCCCGTCTCCCGCTTTTATATTTATCTTCACCATAAATATGCCGGCGTGTACTTGGGTTACCCGAAGCGGGTAGTCTGAGCTTACAGTTGGCGGTTACTGAAACGGAAAGTCAAAAACAGGAACCGCTCATTGATACCAAACATCAATAAAATATATAAATATGCTAAGGCTTGGGTTCGTCAATTTGGTTATACATCATTTGAGCAAACAGTGCAAGCACGCTGACGAAAGCACAAAAAAAGAACATGCAAGGTTCTGTAGTTTTCTGGTTCCTTCGTATGCGCCCTTGCGATGTTTTTTTCAAATGATATCAACATGCACAACAACGACGCCTCGACATAAATTCCCAGGATACTCAAATAGAATCTTAAACAGAGAAGTAGCGATACATTTATGCAAATCTTAACGCTATGCAATTCAATATAAGCAAGTTCTTTCCGTCTTCAGCTTCAACGTTCATCTTTAAAAATACACTTCCAAACTCAAATCTTGGTTTTGTAAAAGCCTGCACTGTTGTTTCTATAAGCACGCAAAAACCTAGTGTGGGGTAATATTTTCGGATTACTTAAACGGAATTTTAAAAACCAGACGCGGCTCTAACTTGCACAAATCAACGCTCGTCTGTTGTCCCGGTGCAAGTATTTACAGAGCTCAATTTCAGTGCCTATCGTATACTGTGAACTCCCCTGCGTGTCATGTGGCGTATCAAGTCTCGTATTTTTTCACTAAATATACCAAAATCAATGACGCCTAACCAAATAGGCGGCGTCCATTTCAGCGTAATAGTACAAGCCGTAGCCGCTAATCGTTCGGGCAAATCCCTATTCTCTGTGTTTCCTTCCGAGCGAGTTCTTGCCGCACTGGGTTTGAACGTTTATCTGTCACCATACACTTACCGGAGCGTCAATAAAAGTCTTTTCTATTACTCCGAACAGGGTTTTAGAAACCTGGAAGAAAGAAGCGTTTTTCTTACAATAATTGGGTGTCCTCGAAGAAAACGTATAAAGGGCGACGCCTCTCATACCTCGCGCACACCATTGCACCAACAAACCGTGATTGTTAGTTCTAATAACATAAAGCAATCGCCTCGTCCTTGATGAGTCCTAGGTAGCTCCATACGAAGAATACAATGGTGGCATATATCACCCTGAAAAATAACTACTCTCCAGTCATTTACCGCTGGGGTATTCTGGTCCTGCTGTCAAATATACTTACCTAATAAACTTATCCACCCTAACTGAAACTTTAACTAAGTAGTGGCTGCATTGTAACACTATATCGCTCAAATACGCAGTGATAGTTATCGTTTGGTCGTGTTGCACGGATGACACCAATTTGTTAATTTCACAACCGCGACGTTTAGAACAATTTGGCTTGCGTCATGAGGCCACCATGCAGCGGTAACTGTGAAGCCATGGTTATTAGTCTCCCAAACATGTCCAACAGGGCCGCGCATTGCATTGCCAAGCTTTGCCATAAGAATGACGGTGGCACAGGTTACTAAAACAAAAATGAGATCATTTATGGCAATGTTTTTGGCATAGATACCGCCAATACCAGAAATTACGCTGTGACAGTTTATTAAATGAAATAGGAACAAATATTTGGCAATGGTTTTGGTATATACACCGCAATGAAGGTTTGGGCTATACGAGGACTCGAGACCACCGAGCAATATTTCGCTGAAATTTGCAACCACTGATTTATTGGCCACTAAATAGACCAAAAAAATCAACAAGCAAAGTCTGGCTGTGGATGTGGATAGTTCGGCTTGTATATGTCCGAGGCAGTTACCTACTCATAGTACTGGTACAAGAATATTTTGCATTATAACGATCACCTTTAGTGTCCTCACTAATGCCGTTGTATGCAAACACGCACTTCAGAAAAGTTTTGTCAGAGAAAGTTGATGAATGATCCTGGGTTTAGTGAGAGACGAAACGCTTCCCATAGAAGCGTGTAAACCTGGGCCCATCCCATAAAAAAGCGGGCGTCTATCCCATATATAGAGTGTTGTGTTATCGCTGTGGTTTGGTAACTCAGACGACAAACACAGAATCTGAGAAGTGCGTAGTGGTATTGCTTTTCTTGCTGTAAGGCTGTTCGCCCCAGATAATTCTTCTCGCTTTAAATTACGATGTTGAGAACGGTAGGCCTAACGTCACAACTTGGGGTATAACGCCTCAAAGTAGCACTCACTGAAAAAAATGCTGAAAGTCAAACCGCGGGTGCCCATTCACTCTGAAATGCCAAAACCGAAATGTTGTTCTCAGGGAGGGGACACCGAGAGTTTATGAGGGTATTGTTGAATAGTGGCGCGTATGTACAGAGGGGCACATACTCATATTGGGGGATTTTCAAACCAAATTACCCATCATGAAAAAGCTCGGCTTCAACAATTGTTGTCGTTAGACAGAGGAGGGCATGAATCTTGAAACGTTGCCTGTAAAACTTCTTACTTACCATTGTGTCATGAGGCTTTTACGTGGTTTTTAAATGCCAGCCTTGTATGGGGACATCTTCTGTGAAACCGAAAAAAGTAATTGTGGTTCCATCTAGTGTGAAAATAGCTGAAGCAGCGAAGGTACAGTGGTTTTGTCTCTGCTCAAACATAAAGAAGCATTCGCTCGAGAACGCCACCACCGTCGCGTCAAATATTATATCGTTCGCACAAACCAATCAGCAGCCCGGCGGAAGCACCAGGAAGATGCCTGATCTCTGTCTCACTAACGGTAGAGAAAGCACATGCTCCACAAGACCATTGTGCCTTCCATCAGTGGGTGCAAGTTTTGAATTTTGTGAGGCCACCGGTGGGTTTTCAAGCCCGTTTTACCCTATGTGGACTCCGTAGGAAGCAGACAGGAAGGCAAACAGCGATTCCAATGGCCTGCAGATAGAGATATTCTCAAAAGCAGGCAACAAAGTTTAAGGTAATTGCATCGGTTGCGGGAGGAGAAATTGAGTGGCCACCGTAATTAGCGTTGCACTGCCAAACACCGATATCAATTTTGCCAGTATTATTTTGTCCGTCCGATTTATCTATCCTCTCCGCCATGGCCACAACGAAGGTTGTCGGCCAAGTTAGTTTTCATTAGGATACTCACCGGATGATGGCCAGTGCTTGCGACCACTGGCCATTCCACTTCCAACACGTCTTGGTTCGTTCCGAGGTTACAAACAACTTGTGGACAAACATTCTCAGGCTGCAACTCCTCTACACTTCAACTCCAGTCTAATAAAGAAATGAGATAAGGTATGTGTCAAAAATTTTCAACTGCTTACCCAATGAGATATTTTCTATTTCTTCTCCGCGTCGCCTAAGAACATATCTTCGCAGTAATGTTTCTGTTTTGTCTACCTCTAACTAGCGCAATTTATTGCCTGTGCTGACTGCCGGCTACGGCAAGAAAAGGCTTGCATGGCTTTCCCTGACCCGAGGCTTATTGGTATATTTCAAGAGACGAATAAATATTACATATTACAAACTACATGTATTACCCGGTGACGGCCTGTATATTTTTCACAACCTGGTTTATAGCAGTTAGGGACCACTGGAGAAATTGTGGCTACCTAAGAGAAGCTATGCTATCGCGACTTCGGAATCAGGCTATCTTCCGTGATTATTCTTTGACGTATTCTGCGTGAATAAATGTATTCCTTGAACTTACAAATGCAAATATGTATTACGCCTTACGGTCACAATGGTGCTTCAAGCGTTTGCTTGGTGGCTGGCCCAGAGTTATTGTTCTTGTTGTGACTCACGAGGTTTTTCGTAAAATATTTTTTCTAGATTGTAAGGTATGGATGTACAACATTGTGGGAAAATCTATTTTCTTGTAGGCAGGAAAGAGGTGATTCTACATTTTAGGCGAGCATTGTGTCCATTGTATGTGCAGAAATTGGAAGCACGGAGGGGTCTAGCAATAATAAATACTGACCCTGTAGGAAAACGACCTACCCGACCACACATAGGTATGTTCGATTTATTTCCTTAGCACTTTGTATGCGTGAATAAAATTAGGCACATTTTAGCAATCAGGCAATATTGGTAGAACCTATTTGAAATGAATTACATATTGCTTAGCAAATCGCACCTATAGCTACGCAATAGGTGCAATTTGCAAAACATTCTACGCAATACCACCTATTGCGTTGAACCTATTTCGTAGCAAATTGCTAATGAATTACATTTTTGTATATTCGGTAGAAAAATATCGAAATTTTTTTGGCTGTTTACACCACCCCCTTGAAGCTTTGCTGGAATAGTGTGAAAAAAACATCAAGCAATGCACCCGTTGAATACTACCGTAACGAAAATCGGTTTCTGCAGTTTCACCATACGCGTTTTCGATGAATTTCTAACAACATGATATGCACATGTTTTTCCACCCAGTTTACATTACACGTAAGTGCCCTTTGAGACATTCTACATATTGGAAATGGAATAAATAATAGTTGATATCAACTGGATTATAAAAAGTTGCTGTTTTTAAAATAACTCTTTCTGCCAGTTGCGCGGGATATGAAAAAGCAGAGCGTTTCTTCCCAATACCACCCGTCGAGGGTACATTGTGACACATGGCCGCCTTATCAAGCTCTCATGCATAATGGCGAAAGCAGAAAAAGCGGATTGAGAAGATTGTGTCTTCCTCAAACCTTGGTCTTTGGAAGCCTGGTCATGCTCCAGACAATAGGCCACTGGTCTTCTTACCAGCGGAGAGCTCCGGGACCTCTGTAGGTAGCAGGTTACTCTCCGCAGACATTGCATCCCTGTCGCCTACTTTACACTATCGCTGCTGGTGCTCGTGCTGCTCATCCTGCTCCAAAGATGTCCGGCATCAAAGTCTCAAACCTCATTTTTGAAAACCCACTAAAAATATTGCAACCAACATGTAAAAAAAATCAATGGCCAACCAGTCTGCCTTACTTATACCAGATTGTATCGAGAACAAGCTTAAAACAAACTTGGAAGCAAAAACCAACTCTGCTGATATAGTCATGGGAATATAGGCAACGCGAGGTGCTCTTCTTTGTTGTCGCCAGTTTTTTTTGTTGAAGCCACTGCGTGAGCCGGGGAGCACGTGCTGACGAGCGCTCGGCATTTTTTCTCTCCTCCGAGTTTTCGAAATTTTTTTGCTATAGCCACTGCGCGTGCCGGCGACGCTTGGCAGCCGCCACGAGGCAAACGCTCATAGGGCTTAGAATTTTCTTGGTACATAATACGCGTTAGACACCGTACTTAAATATAGCCACAACAGCTCTGCTGTAATTAATATCAGAATTCGCATCAAAATATTGCAAGGTGCTATAAAATTAGCGGATGAGTACGAATTTCGACCGAAACCAAATATCGTACTTTTATCAAGAAAAATGCCTTAACTCTAAACAATGAACCTCGGAGCAAATACTCCGTTTTGAACTGTCACAATAATAGCTACCCTCATTTTGCTGATCGCTCCACGATTACCTGTCAGAATTGCATATTCACTGCAGCTGACGTCATATCTGTAACGGCAAACATGTGTTTATATCACATTTTAAGTGACTAACTGCTAATCGTTCAGATTGTGGGTGGTGAATCTTTTAGCTGCCGCAGCCCTTGAAATTCATAATTGATCTTAAACGATAACTGGAAGTGGTTCCACGATACATTAAATTTTACATTTTCAGTACAGTTTTTGTATTGTATTCACTTTCTATAACTCTTGCTAGCTGTAGTTCGAATAAATACACCATGTCTTCAATCGTGGCCGCGGTCGTTCTCTTTTCCCTTTTCTTTCGCACAACTCGAGCGCTCCGCTTGGATATTGCCTGTAGTCCTTGCCTTCTCGGTGACTTCTGCAGGAACCTCTGCTTCCGTGTGTCTGCTACTTCGAAGGTTCTGCGTAGCAAGCACAATTCTTTTTAAAAATCACGCACTTCGCTCACAACTTGCGAAGCTGATGAAATACATGTTGTGGGATTTTTCAGGGTTCTACACTACAGCAAAATATTGAAAAAAATGATCCTTTGAGAGTCAACGCACGGACGCTGAGGCTAAATAGTTAAGTATGGATTGGAATCCACAACATTTGAGCGAATGACTTGGCAGTCATGTCAAAGGTTTTTAGAGTTACCATGTACATGCGGTAGATACCGATTTATAAGAAGAACCCCATTTGAAGACACCTGGCTTGCTTCGAATAAAAAGCTGTGAGGTGCGAATTCTTTGTCTTCATTTTTGTGTGTTGAGTTAGCGATAAATTGCAAGGCAAGGACATACCAGTGTTGCCAAATACACACATATACATTCCATCCTCTGACATAACAATCGACTCTTTCTATATAAAAACACAATTTTAAATTTCAAGAAATTGTTTCAGTGAAATAGATAGTTTAGTTTATTTGCAAGTAAAGTGGCCATTCTTCATGCAAACGTTGATGGTTGGTCGTGTAGTGTTATGCCATGCACGCGTGTACACAGACAGCCGCGGTGATTTATTCCGCTATTTTGATCCGTTTTGAGCATTTATGAACGTGACAAAAAATCATCTGAATGGTTGCAAGATAGCACGCAGCGCATTCGAAGGAAAGCGCTCTGTTTTCAATTTCTTCCACTTTCCTTGTAACTTCTACACAACCTTTCACTTTCGAATTTTGCACGTACACTAAAACCAAAATTACGATTGGTCTCGGAAGAACATTGGGATTTATGGGGCCGTGCCTGTTCTTTTTTTGATCATGCAAATAATTGACCATGCATACAAAAACTGCGTGTTCTTTATGGTAAAGAATGTGCTGTAAATATTGCTGCTAAAAGTAACAGGCAAATTGCCTAAAGTAGGGTTCTACATAAATATAAAAAACGAAAGAACATAGTAGGAGCAATAACCACCAAAATACTGATAGTCTGCCCGCCACCAGCTGTATAATAGCGTTTTGAAATGTAAAGACAGCCTGTATTGGGTGAACTGTCCCTATTGTGGTTATGATCACTTTTGCTCTATTTTTATGTTTTTTGGATAAGAAGAACCATATTTAAAGACACTTGGCATCTCCGAATTAAGAGTTTTTAGGGGCGAAGTCTTTTTCTTCTTTTTTGTGTGTTAAGTTAGCGCTTTATTTTAAGGCAAGGACATACCAGTGTTGCAAGATACGCACATCTACATTCCATCCTAAGACAGAACAATCGACAATCGAACAAGACGACAACCGCCCATCTTGTACTGCTTTAGTAGGTAGAAATCCAACTTAGAGGCAGAGGAGAAACTCTAGCTTTCGAACATGTCCAAATTAAAAGCGCATAAACGCAGTGTAGGACGTCTATTTATGGCTACCTAGAGGCGGACAGGTGAAAATTGGTTGTGAAAGTATCTTCTAAACCAGGTACCAGTACAGATCATTTGGCTTCGCTGCACACAAGTACTCCGAAGAGAAATGTTCCTTTAAGTGGGACACCCCACCCAATTTTCTGTAAAGTCAGATTGCACAAGAATAGCAACATCTTTACGCAGCGGTGTTATGGCGAGCCACGACACCAGGCGTAAGGAGGCTACGTTTTGGATAGCCGTGTGGCGGAAACCGTCCCGATGAATATGAAAGAGCTCAAATTTTTGCAGAAACCCTATTCAGAAACACTATGGTTACAGTTCCCCACAATGCACACGTGTTTGGAGGGGAGGCGACCTAACTAGGATCCATTCTGGCTTTTTGTTTATAGGCTGGCCTTCACACGATGTGTTGCACAGTGAAGCATGACCACGCCTCTACAGAGACTGTGTGGTTACAGTTCCACACAATGCAACACGTGTTTGGAGGTGAAGCGACCAAACTAGGATTCACGTTGTCTTGGTCTTTGTAGACTGGCTTCACACAAATGTGTGTTGCACAGTAAAGCATGTCCACCCATCAACACTGCCCCCACCTACACTGCACCCACTGCCGAGCGCCCGTGCAGTCCCTGCCGCACGTACTATACGAGTGCCCCAGTTTGCGGCAGGGCGGGTAGAGCTGCTGGTCGTGCTTCACGGAATGCGGCCACTTGAGGATCTGCTTTGGCCTTCGGGCAGTCCTAGGGAGCGAGCAAAATGCTCGAGGCCCTGGGTACATACCTGCGGGCATCGGGGCTACAGAGCGCACTCCACTACAACTCTGCCTAGCTGCCCAGATTGTGATGGAGTGCTTCTGCTGAAATAGCTTCTGTACTTGTGGTGTGTGTGTGTGACCCCTTTTACATGTGTGCTTTGTCCTTTGTAGATTCATGTGTGGTTTATTTCTGTAGTGAATCTTTTAATGTTAATTTTTTGAATGTGTAGCTCTTTTTAGTCTTATTCCCCTTTTCCTTTTTTTCTCTGTTCTATTTTATATTTACCCTCATTCTCTTTTCTCCTTTTTTTTCTCTTTTGTGTTTTATATTTACACTTGTGGGTGTTACATACATTGTAATGTCAACCTTCTCCCCTATCCTCCAATTACTATGTATTCTTTTCTCCATATCCTTCTCCTCCCCCCTACACCAGCAGGCGTTCCGGTGTCCGCCTCCTAGACGAGACAATTTACGCCTGTTGGTGGATTTTTTTTTCGTAATTACAATAAATACATACATACATTGCACAGTGCAGCATGTCCACCCATCTACAGAGACAGTATGGTTACAGTTCCCCACAATGCTCAAGTGTTTGGAGATGAAGCGACCTAACTAGAATTCTTGGTGGCTTGTTCTTCATAGGCTGGCTCTCACACGATGTGTGTTGCACAGTGAAACATGACCACCCATCTTCAGAGACTGTTTGGTTACAGTTCCCACAATGCAACACATGTTTGGAGTTGAAGCGACCAAACTGGGATCCATGCTGCTTGTCTTTGTAGGCTGGCTTCGCAGAAATGTGTGTTGCACAGTGAAGCATGTCTACCCATCTACAGAGACAGTATGGTTACAGTTGTCTACAATGCAACGCGTGTTTGAGGTGAAGCGACCTAACTAGAATCCGTGCAGGCTTGGTCTTTGTAGGCTGGCTTTCACACAATGTGTGTTGGATAGTGAAGCATGTCCACCCATCTACAGAGACCGTATGGTTACAGTTCCCACAATGCACACGTGTTTGGAAGTGCAGCGACCTAACTAGGATCCATGCTGGCCTATTCTTCATAGGCTGGCTTTTACACAAAGTGTGTTGCAAAGTGAAGCATGAGTACTCATCTACAGAGACTGTATGGTTACAGTTCCCCACAATGCAACACGTGTTTGGAGGTGGAGCGACTAAACTAAGTTCTTTGCGGGTTTGGTCTTTGTAGGCTGGCTTTCACACAATGTGTTTTGCACAGTGAAGCAGGACCACCAATCTACCGAGACTGTATGGTTACAGTTCCCCACAATCACTCGTGTTTGGAGATGAAGCGACCTATCTGGGATCCATACTGGCTGGGTTGTTGTAGGCTGGCTTTCACACAATGTGTGTTGCACAGTGAAGCATGACCACCGATATAGAGAGACATAATGGTTACAGTTCCCAAGAAGGCACTCGTGTTTGGAGGTGAAGCGCCCTAACTAGGATCAAAGCTGGCTTGGTCTTTGTAGGCTGGCTTTCACACAATGTGTGTTCCACAGTGAAGCATGACCACCCATCTACAGAGACAGTATGGTTACAGTTCCCAACAATGCAAACGTGCTTGGAGGGGAAGCGACCTAACTAGGATCCATCGGCTTGGTCTTTGTAGGCTTGTTTTCACTTAATGTGTGTTGCACAGTGAAGCATGACCACCCATGTACAGAGAGTGTAAGGTTACAATTCCCCTCAAAGCACAAGTGTTTGAAGGAGAAGCGACCAAACTATGTTTTATGCTGGCTTGGTGTTTGTTGGCTGGCTTTCACACAATGTGTGTTGCACAGTGAAGCAAGACCACCCATATACAGAGACCCATGGTTACAGTTACCCACAATGCACACGTGTTTGGATGTAGGGCGACCGAAAAAAGATTCATGCTGGCTTGTTTTTTATACGCTGGCTTTCACACGTTGCGTGTTCGGCAGTGAAGCATGACCAACCATCTATAGAGACAGTATGGTTACAGTTCGCCACAGTGCACATATTTTTTAGGTGAAGCGATCAAACTAGGTTTCATGCTGGCTTGGTCTTTGTAGGCCGGCTTTCACACAATGTGTGTTGCACAGTGAAGCTTGACCACCCATCCACAGAGACAGTATAGTTAAAGTTTCCCACAATGCACACGTGTTTGGAGGTGAAGCGACCAAACTAGGTTACATGCTAGCTTGGTCTTTGAAGGGTGGCTTTCACAGAATGTGTGTTGCAGAGTGAAGCTTGGCCACCCATCCACAGAGACAGTATTGTCACAGTTCCGCAATATGTATACGTGTTTGGAGGTGAAGCGACTTAACTTGGATCCGTGCTGGCTTGGTCTTTGTAGGCTTGCTTTCCCACAATGTGTGTTGCAAAGTGAAGCATGACCACCCATCTACAGAGACTGTATGGTTACAGTTTCCACAATGCACACGTGTTTGGAAGTGAAGCGATCTAACTAGGATCTGTGCTGGCTTGTTCTTCATAGGCTTGCTTTTACATGAAGTGTGTTGCACAGTGAAGCATGACCACCCATCTACAGAGACAGTATGGTTACAGTTACCCACAAAGCAACACGTGTTTGGAGGTGAAGCGACAAACTGGTTTCATGCTGGCTTGGTGTTTGTAGGCTGGCTTCACACAAATGTGCTTTGCACAATTCAGCGTGTCCACCCATGTAGAGATAGTCTAATTACAGTTCCCCAGAATGCTCATGTGTTTGGAGGTGAAGCGACCTAACTAGGATCCATGCTGGCTTGTTCTTTATAGGCTGGCCTTCACACAAATGTGTGTTGCTCAGTGAAGCATGTCCACCCATCTAAAGAGACACTATGGTTATAGTTTCAGACAATGCACACGTGTTTGGAGATGAAGCGACCTAACTAGGATCCACGCTGGCTTGTTCTTTAGAGGCTGGCTCTCACACAATGTGTGTTGCACAGTGAAGCATGACCACCCACCATCAGAGACAGTATGGTTACAGTTCTCTCCTAAGCGACACGTGTTTGGGGGTGAAGCGACCTATCTAAGATCCATGCAGGCTTGCTCTTTGTAGGCTGGCTTTCCACACCATGTGTGTTGCATAGTGAAGCATGTCTAGCCATCTACAGAGACACTATCGTTACAGTTCCCCAAAATGCACACGTGTTTGAAGGAGAAGCGACCAAACTAAGATTCAGGCTAGCTAGGTCTCTGTACGATGTCTTCACACAATTTTGTGTTGCACAGTGAAAGATGTCTACCCATCTACAGAGACCGTATGGTTACAGTTCCCCACAATACAACTTGTGTTTGGAGGTGAAGCGACCTAACTAGCATCCGTGCAGGCTTGGACTTTGTAGGCTGGCTTTCACACAATGTGTGTCCCACAGTGGTGCATGTCCACCCATCTACAGAGACAGTATGGTTACAGTTCCACAGAATGCACACGCGTTTGGAGGTGAAGCGACAAAACTAAGATCCATGCTGGCTTGGTCTTTGTAGGCTGAGTTCACACAATTGTGTTTTGCACAGTGAAGCATGTTTACCCATCTACAGAGACTGTATGGTTACAGTTAACCACAATGCAACACATGTTTGGATGTGGAGCGACTAAACTATGTTCCTTGCGGGCTTTGTCTTTGTAGGCTGGCTTTCACACAATGTGTTTTGCACAGTGAAGCAGGACCACCAATCTACCGAGACTGTATGGTTACAGTTCCCCACAATCACTCGTGTTTGGAGATGAAGCGACCTATCTGGGATCCATACTGGCTGGGTCGTTTTAGGCTGGCTTCACAGAAATGTGTGTTTCACAGTGAAGCAAGACCACCCATCAACGAGACCGTATGGTTACAGTTCCCCACAATGCACACGTGTTGGAAGTGCAGCGACCTAACTAGGATCCATGCTTTCTTGTTCTTTGTAGGCTGGCTTTTCACAATGTGTGTTGCACAGTGAAGCATGACCACCGATATAGAGAGACATAATGATTACAGTTCCCCACAAGGCACTCGTGTTTGGAGGTGAAGCGCCCTAACAAGGATCAAAGCTGGCTTGGTCTTTGTAGGCTGGCTTTTCAAACAATGTGTGTTCCAAAGTGAAGCATGAACACCCATCTACAGAGACAGTATGGTTACAGTTCCCAACAATGCAAACGTGCTT
>JABSTR010003428.1:0-47398 GCA_013339765.2 Haemaphysalis longicornis | reverse complement strand
TTGTTCGGGATACGGCCGTGCAAAATGAGGAGGTTCAGCAGGACTTGTAGAACGACCATTGGACAGGAACGTAGGCCTTTCACGGTAAAGCCGTCCGGACCAGCTGATGACCCTGCCGAGGGCATCGCTGATCTTATCTCCTGAGCGGAGATGACCGTGAAAGGGTCGAATTCGTCCTCAAATTCTGTGAGGGGTTCGGCCCAGGTTGTTGTCGTGGGGGTCTCCTAATCGTTTTCCAATCCTGCAGGAATTGGTGTGGGTTTTCAACTCTTGGAATTTTTCGCCGATCCAGGACCTCTCTGGCGCAGCTGGCTTGGTCCATAACGAACGAATTCTGAACCCTGGCATATTCATGCGTCTTGGTGCCCCTTAATTCATGAGGTCGATCTGGCCTTTTGTCTCAGGGAAGTCTTGCTGGAGTGTCGCGGTAGAAATTATCCCTTATATAATCGTTAAGGGGCCTGCCAACTCCCTCACCTCTGATTCATCGCTTGGCGATCTCCCATAGGCATGCTGCTTGGAAACCACCTGGTGGTTGCTTGAGGGTAAGTCTCGCAAGCTCGTCTGATACCTCTTTCCTAGTATCTCTTTGAGGTTCGGCCGGTTGACTCCCAGGGTTCGGGTCCGACAGCGGGGGTGGGTCCTCCCCGCCAGGAAGGGGGACGCCCTAGTTCTTATTGTCCGGGATGGTGGGACGTTCTCCAGGCTTGTCCATAAGCTCTTGAACTAGTTTGCGGTAGCCCAACATCCTGCTGTGGGACTTAACCGAATCAAACAATCTGCCCGGAGATTTCTTGTGGATTTCCTCGTTTAGGAATGTCACTCCTGCTTTCCTGAGCCTGACTTCTTCGGCTGCCATCATAAAGTCTTCTTCTTTTGTCCATCTGGGCTTGCTGCGTGCAACTACTATGTCGGCGTTATATTGCCCAAAATGAACTCTCCGTCTGTGGAGACTAAGTCCTATCATCGTTGAAAAGGCTCGGCCACAGTCGGGGTAGGTCGTGTGGGTCTAGGGCTGACGTGACTCTGCGTTGCGACTTGGGTCCTGAGCCTTCTTCTTCAGAGTCGCTGCTAGATAGCAGAACCCAGGCTCGGATGGCCGTTAAGCGGTGAGGTAGTGAAGACGCCAGAGGTCTACCACTTGATGCTTAATCAGGGGTTCTACTAGAGTGGTACCTGACGGTCCAGCGTCTTGAGGAATTTAGTCCGGGTCGCCATTGGTCGAAGAAGACGAGCTCGAGTCGCTGGTACTTTGAAGACCTCCACCAGGGGCCGTTCTGGTAGAGTTCTCTGCGCCCGAGAACTTCCTCTTCTTGGGAATCCCAGTGGAAGGGACCAACGCAGCCAGAACCAATCCTGCAATACCCTCGGCCCTTTCAGGCAACTTGCGAGCTTGGTCCAGCCTTACCCCCTGCTGTGACTCTCCCTCCATCGCCCTCTCCAGTCGTAGAGCCTCCCCTCCCCCCGTCCCTCCTCCACCCTCTCCCTCCCTCTCACTCTTTCCCCATCCCCCTCCACCGTCTGGATTCTTCTCAATCTACCACACTCTCCCTCTTTTTTCCACCCTTCCCCCTCCCTTCTCGCCCCCTCTACTTCCCTCCCAACACTAGAACTATCTGTACTTTCCCTCTCTTTTGCCCCTACCCCTCTTACCTCTTCCTCCTCAGCCTCCTCCTCTTCCTTCTCCTCCACAGAGGAACTACGTCTACTATCCCTCCTGTCAGTCGGACCCCCCCAGACCACTAACTCAGGAACTTCCTCCGCTTCTAAGTCCTGCCCCTTGTCTTTGCTAAAAATATCCAACTCCCCTCGTAATCTAACTCCAAGCCTCCCGTCATACTCCCCTCCCTAACCTCCTCTTCCAGAACTCCAAGAGCTAAGGGTTCTTGAGCTCCTACTCCTTCTCCTCCTCCTTCTCCTTGGCCATCTTCTCAGTGGTGACTTCTTCTCCGTGACTTGTTGACTCTTCGTAAATGTCTCGCAGGACTACCCTTAAAGTCCTGACTTCATGCGCCGAGGTAGGCGCAATGCCGGTGGGTCTTCGAGCACTTTCCGCATCTTCAGCTCCTCCTGACATAGTGGTCGATTCATCAATTTCGGTCTTCTTCTGGACTTCTTCTTGGTTGACTTCTTCTCTAGAACTTCGGTGCTTGAGGGCTCTGTGAATCCTCATTCCTCTTATGGTTGCAAACCTGTAGCCGCAGACCTCACAGGGATGCCCGCTGAAATGGCCAACACGGCTCCAACACCTACCAGGCCCTGGAGCCCGGCTGCTGGTCCTTGAAGGACTGGTACGACGGCCCTTCGGCTACCGCTTGATTCTTCATTCTTGTGTTTGTCCTGGCCAGTCAGAGATAAGGGATAGGGGTCGCAACCCTTGGCCCCGTTTCGCCCCCACCTCGAAGCTTGCGGAAGTGTGGGAGACTTGTTCCGCAGCCGTTGCCCCCGTCGTTCTTGAGCCGGGCATGGGGCGCAGCACCGGCGGCCTTGACTTCTTGAAACGGGACTCAAGGCAGTACCCGTCGGCTCCCCATAGATTTTAACCGGGCAGGGAGACGCAGCCCGGACTCTAATTCTTGAACCGGGGGTACGGCACCCCCCGGCGGCCTCCAATACGACAACGGGCCTAGGGAGGCAACCCGCTGAAGTTCGGACACTCTTAGCCTACTGGGACGCACAAGGCACCCAGCGTTTCCCGGCGGTACCACGAGGAGGTGGTGTCCGATGTGGTCTGGCTCTCCGGCTTCCTATGAGCTGGATTACAGGGGCGCGTAACCAACCCCCAGGCTGTCCCGAAGGACGGGAGAGCCATGCCACGAGTAACTTAGACAGCTCTGGCCAGCCTTAAATCTGTCCGCCGGGGCGGAGCAGAAAACGGCGGTCGCCGAAGCGACCGCCGCAGGCACGACCACCAGAGCCTCTTGTTCGACCGCTCTTGCCCGACTACGGCAACTGCCGCTTACAAGAGCTACATGAGAGTCATAGTTACTTCCGCCATGTACCCACCCTTTTGGCATTTGGATAGGTACATTTTATTTTCCAAGAGAGGTGGTAACTTGGAGTAGATGAGAGCCGTGGCGCCGGGAATTTCATGTGCGGGAATGCACACGGGGGTGGAGGTCTCCATGTAGGGGGCACCCACTGGTTTCTTGTTATGTAATCACCTCCGGATCAGCTACAAGAACAGGGTAGTTTGAAACTCCCGCCACCGCCGCGAGCCTCTGTAACCGGTCGCTTAGATGGCGCCACGTGAGAGGAGCACGTTCAAAACGTGCTCAAACGCTCAAAAAAGGCCGAAAAAGCACACGGCGGCGGTACGGGAAGGAGCGAAACAAAAAGAATAACTATCGGGAAGGCAAATTAAGCAAATAAGATGGCAGCTACATTAACTTAACCCTATCTCATGGTAAAATAAATCTGAGTGATTGATTTGATTGATTGTACGATTTAACGCGCCGACGCAACGCAGACGATGAGGCGCGCCGTAGTGGAGGGCTCCGGATTAATTTTGACCACCTGGGGATTTTTATCGTGCGCCGAAGTCTCGTACACACGGGCATTTTTGCTTTTCGCCTCCATCAGAAAAGCGGCCGCCGCGGCCGAAAATCGAACCCGCGACCTCGTGCTCAGTAAATAAATCTGAGTGATGGGGAAAGTAATGACATCCGCGGGCTCACATTACTGGCGTCGGCGGGCCAGGGGAGCCCCTGGGTGCTCCTACGAGCGTTCGTCTGGCGGCATGTTGTCCCCAAAAGGCTGGAGCGCTCACAAGAGACCACTTATGTAACCGCGCCACAGACACAAAGAAAGCGTCACAGCTAGATAGTCGTGGTTACTCCCACCGTCCACCCGCGCTTTTTTGAATTTCTTCACGCTGACATTCAGAGCACTGGGCAGAAATCACATTGCGTCAGCACATTGCGTCAGCACCGACCAGCGGCCCTTGCTCACGGCAATGAGGATACCAATACCTTATGTCACAAATCATAAAATTCTCGGCGTCACATTCGACAGATTGTTGACATGGACACCCCATATTCGCAGATTGATAGAAATGTTCTCGTCATTTTTCAACATCTTCCGAATGCTTTCCAGCAACAGTGGTGGCTGCACAGTTTACTCGCTTCTTCGTCTCTACGACGCTCTCTGCGAAGGTCATTTACGCTACAGCCTTCTCGCGTTGTTTCCCCTATCAGCAGTAAATCTCAATGCTTTGCAAAGCATGCAGGCGCGCATACTCCGGGTGTGTACCGGCGTCCCAAAAACAACATCTACCCAGGTAACTATACTCGGTTACAACTCAATAACAGCACCACCTCATGTAGTGTAGTACTCCGTTAAAGCGCCGGACCCGTGACGTCAGTGCGCGCGCGTTTTGAAAGGGGTTTGTTATGAATGCGTGATATCGTCTGCCTTGTCTCACGCAATTTGTTTGTCGTCACTGGAGTCGTTTATAAGCATATTAAGTCCAAAAAAATCACGTGAACGGCTCACGCCATGTTCAAAATATTCCCAGTAACGCCCTATTTGCGCCGCGCGGAGAAACATCCGGCTACGGTGATAAGGCACAGCGGCCACTTCCGGTGCCGTTCTTAAGTTGTCACCGAGTATATCATTGAATGTAGACGATTGACGCCGGTAGCGAAGCGCAAACAGGAACTGCTTCGGGCATGTTTGCGTTTTGTCACGAGGCAACGTCACCATCCATTGGCTGAGACTTCTGCTTCAGATCTGCAGGACCTTTTACCGCAACATTACGAGATTCCATCTCTGCCTCCGTACCCGGCATGGTTGCTCCCACCCATAAGTATTCACACAGCCGTGCCAGGAGTGACGCGAATAGCAAATGTTCTCGCTCCAGCTCTTAAGTTGTACACTCTACAACTTCTAGACAGCAAATACATCGGCCATAAACATATATACACTGATGGCTCAGTGACAGAAGGATCTTCCACGATTGGTGTTTGGATACCTGCGTCGTGCACTACGATAACCAAAAAACTCAGTCACAGGACGTCATCAACAGTGACTGAGCTCGCTGCCATCCGGGCTGCTCTTGAATACGTCACCCCGCAGTCACCCAGCCAATGGGCTATTTTTACGGATTCCCGCGCAGCCCTTCAATGCCTTCAGTCTTTTCCTACTGACCAGCTAGTCTGGGACATTTGGTTTTTACATCACCAAGCCGTCAGTGGTTGCCATTTCGTCGATCTACAATGGATACCGGCACATTGCGGGGTAGCGGGTAATTCAACAGCAGACGCTGCAGCTTCCCAAGTTCACAATTGCCAAGTGCCTACTGCGGCAATACCATTCTCTAGGAAGGATGCGGCCGCATCCTTCCCGCGGCAGGTACAGCTTCCAATATGGGTGGATCCTTCACGTCGCTATAGCCCGCTCTATTCTGTCGACCCAGAATGTACTTTCGAGTTGCCCTCTAATCTCACCAAACACGACGCAGCCCTAATACACCGCATACGCCTGAACGTCGCCTACACTCGCCTTTTTCGTTTCAAGCTTCAGCAGACCAGCTCACCCTTCTGTCCAGACAGTAACTGTCCCGAAGATATTCACAATGTCGTATGTGTGTGTAAACGATATGACGAACCAAGACGCTCCTTGACAGTGACTTTGGGCAGGCTACCTACATCGTATCTTACGTTGAATGATGTGCTTGGCCCCTGGTCATGCGCAAAGATGACTTCACGTGCGACGAGGGCCTTCCTAAGCTTCCTTCGCAGTTCAGGCCTAGTTCACAGACTTTAACAGTGCCGAGCATTGATTCGACATGTGCTACAGGACCGTGACCGTCACCTTTGCGCTCTCAAACTCTTAGTGGTGTCCCAATGAACATTTCGAGGCTGTGATCACCGTGACTGTTAGGTTGGCTGTCAACGTGCCATGATCGCTTGTGGTCGTTCCGCAGTTTCCTGAACTATGCCCAAATTCAAACTGAACCTTTAGCCATTGCGTGTTTACCACTTCTTTTATTTTTAACCTGACCTAGTGATCTCATGACCACGTGTAGTCGCTCCGCGGTTGCCTCAACTCTGCTAAAATTGAAAGCGAACAGTTCTCCAGTGCGTTAAAACATTTCTCTAGTGTGTTTTAACACTTCTTTTATTTTTACCTCGAACTACTGAACTCTGTCTACAGACCTTATGTCGTTTTTTTTTCATTTGTGCCATTATTCACCTGACGTAGCATGTTAGGCTATCTGCTGGACAGACCTCCTCAGCAGCATTAAACTGCGTTCTCTCTCTCTCTCTCTCTGACGGAAAGAGAGGAGGGTGCTCAGGGCTAAAGTCGCACACCCGCGTATGTGGCGGAGTGTTCCTACTTTTTAGCAAAATTTACATTCAGCGTCGTAGCGATTCGGGTGCATTAAGGGAAGACACATCAGGTGTGGGAAGAGCCGGATTATGAGCCGTAGGGTAGTTTGTTGTTCTCTGGAAAGGTCAGGGCAAGCCGAAGGTAGAATCTGTCTCTGAAGGCTATAATGCTGGGTTATGTCCCTGAACGTGACGAGCGGGTGACTGTCCTCGTGCTGCTCCATAGCCGGGCAGGGCGGGTGTTAAAGCGCAGGCTTGTTGGTGGGCTTGTTCGGTGCATCCATTGAAGAGTGAGCGCGTGTCCAGATGACCTGAATGGAACCGTTTGGAGAGTGCTTTTCTAGCACACGCAGTGCAGTTCGGGGCACCCAAGCCGACTGGTAATTTTGGTAGGCTTTGGGAAGCGGTGACTACCTTCCCAACACCTAGTTGAGTGAGAGCCAATGTGATGGCTGCCTCTTCTGCTGCCGTCATGTCTTGGGTCTTCAGTGAGGCACAAGCAAGGAGGTTAGTTCTGGAGGTAGCCACGATGATGGCGTATTGCTGCTCTTGATGTTGGGAGGCGTCTGTGTAGACGACTTCATGATCGCCACCGCGGATGGGGTCGAGCGCTTGAGCCCGTCCTTGTCCGCGACCCCCGTCCATAATTTTAACCAAAGGGAGAATCTTTAGTGCTTGTTGCCAAGAGTCCCGGAGTACATCAAGCGGAGTTACATTCTCTGCTGGCCATCAAGGGGTATTTGAATGTGTTCCTTGATGTGTCGTTTGGTGTGAGGGTGGACGACAAGGAGTTGTGATTTCTTGCGTGAACACTGGAGGCCACTGGCTTTTATTTGTTCGTGGGTGTTTTCTGTTGACACCAACGGTCGCGAAAGAACCCTTGGGGATAGAGGTAAAAAGCTTTGCTTTAAAAATGAGGTGATAAATGCTGACGTCCGGCCACGTATACGTGCAGTTGGTCTGCTGTGATTTATGCGCGATGACATTCTGTGTGTAGATTGGAGCAATTGATGTCTTGAGCGTGGGTGATAGTAGAAGCGGCGGAGAAAGCATAGACGGGTGATCAAGCGGCGGGATTCAAGAGTTAGGAGGGAAAGAGTGTTTTAGCGCGGTAACGCCGGTTTTTTGTGAGTATTGCGAAGATATATAGCGAGCTGCTCGATTTTGGATGGTCTGTAATTTAGTTGTTAGGTAGACTTGTGAAGGATGCCAGGTTGCTGAAGCATATTCAAGTTTAGGTCGTACGAAGGTGATGAAAGCTAGTTTTTTTTACGTCGGGGGATGCGCACTTGAGGTTGCGTCGAAGGTAACCGAGTGTCCGGGATGCTGTAGAGCAGACGAAATCGATGGGGGTGGTACAGGATAGTGATGAAGTCAAGTTGACGCCAAGATATTCGTAGCATGATACAGAAGCGAGGGGCACGGCGTTAATACAATATATGTTGGCAAGTACGCTGCGCTCACGGGTAAATGATAATGATTTGCAGTTATCTATGTTTAGGGGCATGACCCATTTATCGCACCATGAAGCAAGTGAATCGAGGTCGTGCTGTAGCTCATTAGCATCGTCAGGGCTATTGATGACCGTGTAGATGACGCAATCGTCAGGGAAAAGTCGGATATTAGATTTAATGTTAGCCGGCAAGTCACTAATGTAGATGAGGAACAGAAGGGGCGATAAACCGGCACCTTGCGGGACGCCGAATGTTACTGTAGCAAATGCTGTTTGACAGTTATTAGCTGAAGTGAACTGCATGCGTCCCGTTAAAAAGTGCTTAATCCAGCCGAATAAATTCGGAAGAATACCAAGAGAAGTTAGCTTGCGATTCAGGTGATTGTGAGGTACGCGGTCGAAGGCTGTTTGCAAAATCCAGAAAAATGGCGTATGTCTGAAGGTTATTATCCATGTGATGAAGTGTGTCGTGCGTAAATTAGGCGAGCTGGGTATAACAGGAAAAATGTTCGCGAAAGCAGTGCTTAAAGGGATGGAAGAAATTGATTCAAGGTGGCTGCTGAGACTAGATGCTATAATATGCTTAAGTAGTTTAGAACAATTGCACGTTAAAGAAATTGGACGGTAATTAGCTGGGTTTGACCGGTTACCCGACTTAAAGATGGGTATAATCTGGGCTTTTTTCCACTTCTCTGGAACGGTGCCCAGCTCGACGGATTGCAAAAATATTAGAGAAAGTAATAGGCTAGAATAATGGACAGTGTTTTTTAGAAGCTTGGTGGTGATATATCACAGCCAGCCGATGAAGAAGGTTTAAGGATACGAATTAAGTTACAAATTCCATCAGGATTAATGTCGAATGGGGAGAGTTCTCGGGGGGAACTGAAGGGGAAGGAAGAGACGGCAGTGCAATTGGCGGGGGTAAATGTTGATGCGAAGTCGTCATCAAGGACAGATGCGCAATCCTCACTGTTTATCGGTTGGCCTCCTGAATCAACAAGTTCGGTTTGGTGGCTACTTGACTTTGGTGAAATGCAAACGTCCAAAACGTATTAGGATTCGATTTTAGTATAACTAGCAGATCCACTGAGAAATATTTAGCTTTTGCTTCAGCTACCTCTTTGATGTACTGATCGGCGCACAGGCGATATTTTTCCCAGGCCTCGGCATGGTTGCGTAGTTTCGCCGATCGGTATAGGCGTTTTTTTCTGTTGAGTAAGGATTTTAGGGCGTTTAGTAAACCACTGATTGGTTTAATCGGTTTTGATAGAATACTAGGGATAAATTTATTTTTGAGTTTTATGAGCTTGTTCATTAAGAGTTCCCAGTTAGAATTGACGGTACGATATTGGTAGGAATGCCGGAGGTTTCATAGAATTGTGCTAGTTCCATATATATGGCGTCGTAGTTTCCTCTTTTATAATCTGTGATTGTTTTAGTTTCGGGTGATTCTTTTTGCCAACTTTGTCGAGTGTTCGCTTTTGATGCCTTCTAAATATACAGCACCATTCTTCGGGTGATTTCTTTGCTTCGTTTCTTTCCGCAGAGTCATTCAAGTACCTGCCAAGGCATGTTCAAGTCAGTTGAAGACCAAGACGTGACCGTTCGCATTCTACGGACCCTACCCATTTCTGATGGCTTCGACTCCGGAAACCGTTGAGGTAAATTACGGAGGCTCATCAACGAGTCTTCAAGTTTTCTGGTTTTTTAGAACTGCCAGATCCACCACGGACAGTGAGCTTGAATAGCCTCGAACCACCAATTAAGGTGCCTCCAAAATACAGCAAACACGTTCGAGCGGCTTTCGAGTCATATACTTAGCATTTAAAATGGAATCATGAGGCCGAATTCGTTCTTGGAAAGGTACACCACCCAAACAATAAAATAAGCACCAGAAATCTAAGCCAAAAACCTCCGTGGGGCAGGAATGGTGAAGTAGGCTTACCGCCAGCGCATTTTGTGGAGGGAAGAAAATACCGTGCAAAGTCTCAACCCCACAAAAAACAAACGTTTCTTGCCAAAGAAAAATGTCATGGTTATTAACTACGATAACTTTCGACTCGTCAGTCGCTTCCATTTCAATTAAATATATATGTATACCTATTGCAAAACTCGGAAACGAGAGACTTGGAGGACGCGCTTAATGAGGATGCAACCTCGGCGAGAAGCCGCTGCCAAAAAAGAACGATGATGCTGAAGGCGCGCCACTGGGTGATGAAGACGGGTGGTTGTGCATGGATCTAACATGACGATGATCAGTAGCATCGTGAAGAATGAACCACTTCAGCAGCATGCTCCCCCCCTCCCCCCCCCCCCCCCACACCTCGCCAGAAGCAGCCGCTCCGGGCGCTAGAAAGTTGAACGGCGCCGATGGAGTGCTTTAAGGGAGGGACAACCGATTTTTGTCGCATATATGCTCTCTAGCTCACATAAAAGTCAGCGTTTATATAGCACGCTAACCACAAGGCAATTTTAAACAAATTCATAGAAATAATTTTAATTTCGCAGCAAACTTTTTGAAATCGGAATGGTGGCGGTTCTTAGTGTCGAAACTGACAGTACAATTGTGTCCCGTCACGTGACCTCAAACCTAGCTGCTACTGTAACGGCTAAAACGTTATTCACTTATTGAAACCTTTTAAACAGAAGTATTTGTATAGGTTACATTGCATATGTATTTTTAAACACTGTTTGAAATTTTTTTGAGGACACGCCGCCCGCCGCCGCCTCGTTCCTTTCAGTGTGGCGAACTGAGCCTCCAAGCCCAGAATCAACGGCAACGTTGAGTTTCACAGACCCAGTGAAGAAGCTTTGACGATTCTGCCTGAGTCAGGGTCGTTCCTTCTGCCGAAGTATTCGATTATGCTTTTGAATACGCCAAACGGTAGCTTAAAAAAAAGGACGCGCCCGGAAAGAATCGAACTTCCGACCCCTACAACGTGAAGACAGATTTTACCTATCGTCCATCCCAACAGATGGCGCCTTCCTGCAAAATAGACTGGTGAAATAAAAAAAGCACAAAGAGGAATTTTCTTATTACCTTATGTGCTTTTTTTTAATTCACCAGTCTATTTTGCAGGAAGGCGCCATCTGCGATTCACGTTTTTTAGCCGGGGACAAGTTTTAAATGCAGAGCATTTCTTAGCCTCGCCTCTTCCTGCGTCGGACGGCGTCCACAGCTCCGCGTCCGCAGCAGGTGCGCCTCTCCTCCTTCCCTCTTCTCTCTCAACAGCAGCTGGCGCGCGCTGCGTCGTAGTCAGCCCGTTCGCCTCACTCGTCGCGGTATCGGCGTAACAGGTGCGCGATAGCAGCGCGGTGGGCGTGGAAGGGCGCGCGCTGCTTGCGCATGCGCGCTCTCCCCCCCGTACTGCTCTCCCTCTACTCTGCGCGCGCTGCAAATATAAAGCGGCTAGCGGTCGCTCGTGTTCAAGTCACTGCGTTGCTTCCTTCCTTCCTTGGTTGACGCTCGCTCCCACGTTTACTCGTGTCTGCTACTCCATCATCACGGAAGAAGCGATGGAAGCAACACTGCTTCAACGAGTACTGAGGCCCCAACGCTCTGCATTTACATCGTGTTCCCTCGCGGGAAGGCGATGGGAATTTTATTTAAGTATCGCTTTTCATTTCGCACACAGACAGAAGTATGTTGCCGCGCTACTGTATGTCCTGGGCTCCCAGCATTATTTTTGGGAGACACATACGGCTCGTAGATCTAAAAAATTTGATTTAAAAGTATAAGGCGTTATCAGTAAAACCGTTATTGTTAGGGTGCTTTAAGCGATGCCCTTTCATTTGGGACAGAGAATATATACTCGACAAAAATCGGTTGTCTGTCCCTTAAGGCCGATAAATGAACCTTTTCAGTCGCGGAACCGACAGTGGGGTACCGGTCCAGAGGAGCCACCCGATAGTTCACTGGAGACGTCTGCTCGAGAAAGGGGTAAAGACCGATAAAATGTAGAAGAAAGTTCTCGCATTACCCCGGTGTACGAACGGAAGCCGCAAGTAATACTTCATCACCTGGTTGCAAAGGAACAGGGCGATGCGTTGCACCGTGACGAGACCTTCAAGTCCTCTCTGGGATGCCTCCGTGTTCACACGTGCGAGGCGACAACGAAAGATGAAGGGCGGCCGTAAACGAACGGCGGGATGCATGGTTTCGTTGGGTGGTCGTATTACGCGTGCGTGACAAACGGTGGAACAGTGTACCAGTTCTTCTGGTCATGGCTTACATAAAGCGAAAAGGCAAAACTGCATTGTTTGGATCGACCACAATTCTTCATGAATTTCCGTCTAACATGTTGTCTGTTCATGTCGAACGGGTTCAAGTGGAAGCGCTCGTAGATACCGGAGCAAGTATTTCTGTCATTCATGCTGACCTGTGTTCGCGTCTGGGGAAAGTCAAGACTCCGGATGGTGGCGCCAATGAGCACGACATCAAGCCAGCTGCCTATTGTACTGTGCGTGTTTTCATTGGAGGAATTCGGCATCATATTCAATGTGCAGTGCTTTCGCCGTGTGCTCATGAACTAATCCTAGGATGGGACTTCCTATACTCTGCTTCAGCCGTTATTTTCTGCCGTCACCCAGCCATCAGAATTGCCGACACTGCATATATAAGTTGTCAGGACTCACCGCAGCCCTTCCTTAAGTTGAATGCTGACCGTTTCTTGGCAGCTGGTAGTGAAGAAATGTTCTCCGTCGTTTTCAGATGAAATTACAGAAGGCGATGCGGTGGCCATCCCGGGCTGCTCGATTCCTTCCGCATGAAATGGCTCATTGCAACTTGTCTAATTCGATTGGCAAATGGATCAGCAGCACTCGCCGCAGTCAACAATATTAATGAGCCCATTCTACTGCACCGAGGAACCACTATTGCTTCAGTGGTCGGCAGTAACCCTGATTCTGTCGTTTCTGGTGGCACCCAGGCCTCAAAAGACTCCTTGTGTGCTCCGCCTCCTGATATCTCAGCTCTTGCTACCACCGTCAGTTCCGAGCTTACGCCTCATCAAACGAAGCTATTACTCGACGTTCTCGCAAAGAACTACACCTCGTTTGACGTGCATGCATCCGGCCTCACACAGACCACAGCGGCAGAGCATAGAATCGAAACGGAAGGGCCCCCCGTTATTCGCCGCCGACCATACCGTGTCTCCTCGTCCGAGCGGGAAGTAATAGAGGAAAATGTGGCTGATATGCTCAAGAAAAAATTTAGGCTAATCCACCATGTGAATGTGGTTGGAAAGCAAAGCTGTAAACGGCACCCACAACGATTACCCATGAGGCGTCGCTTAAATTCCCTCACGTCGCTCTACAAATAGTGAAACCAGCGAGAAGTGAAATGCACTTAACCACACCCGCTGTTACTTCAAAGAGGTATCCTTGGTAAGTATCAAATCAATTAATGATGTATGAACGGTGGTCGGTTGCGTTTGATTGGTGTAGCACATGAGTGGAATTTTTTTTATAAAATTAAAGGAAGCTCAAACCCAGTGTTAGACGATCTCACTTCTCCGTTTCTGTCGCCGCGGATGAAGGCGACGAGATCGCGGCATAGAAGAAAGGAGGAGCAGATTGAGGAGGAAGAAATACTTCTATTCAGATTTCTGCACGGCCCAGAGTGCGGCCCAGTGGAGTGGTTGCTTCTCCACAGTGCGCGCCGCCTGTCCACCAGCTGAAGCTGGCTAGGCGGAGAGGGGCTGGGCAGCAGCATCTCCCATTGCTTTTGTTGGGTAGTTGACGGAAAGAGAGGGGGGTGCTCAGGACTAAAGTCGCACATCCCGATTATGTGGCAAAGTGTTCCAACTTCTCAGCAAAATTTACATTCAGCGTCGTAGCGATTCTGGTGCATTAGGGGAAGACACGTCGGGTGTGGGAAGGAGCCGGATTGTATGAGCCGTAGGGTGCTCTGGAAAGGTCAGGGTAAGGCGAAGGTAGGGTCTGTCTCCGAAGGCGATAATTCTGGGTTATGTCCCTGAACGTGACGAGCGGGTGACTTTCCTCGTGCAGCTCCATAGCCGGGCAGGGAAGGGGGGGGGGGGGGGGGGGGGGTTAAAGCGCAAGCTTGTTAGTGGGCGTGTTCGGGGCCCTCCAATGAAGCGTGAGCGCGTGTCCAGATGAGCTGAATGAAACCGCTTGGAGGGTGTTTTTTTAGCCCACGCAGTGCAGCTCGGGACACCCAACCCGACTGCTAATTTTGGTAGGCTTTGGAAAGCGGTGACTACCTTCTGAAACCCCTGGTTGAGTGAGAGCCAAGGCGATGGCTCCTTCTGCTGCCGTCATGACTTGAGTCTTCAGTGAGGCACTCGCAAGGTTAGTTCTGGAGATAGCCACGATGATGGCGTACTGCTACTCTCGATGTTGGGAGGCGTCTGTTGGGAGGATGGGGTCGAGCGCTTGAGCCCCTCCTTGTCTGCGACCCCCGTCGTGTGAGGGGTTCATATTTTTAAGCCAAGGGAGAATCTTTAGTTCTTGTCGCCAAGAGTCCGGGAGTACATCAAGCGTAGTTACATTCTGTGCTGGCCATCAAGGAGTATTTGAATGTGTTCCTTGATGTGTCGTTTGGTGTGAGGGCGGACGACAAGGAGCTGTGATTTCTTGCGTGAACACTGGAGGCCACAGGCTTTAGGACATTGGCGTACTAGAAGTGAGATGAAATGCGTTGGTGGGAGCGTCCTTTAATTTTTGTAATTTCTCGCACACTCGCAAGGCGCGCGCAGGGCCACTAGACGTGCCGTGGGTGGACCGCACAGCGGTACGAGAGGTCGCGTGGCGCTATGACGTGGCATTCAGCGAGAATGCAGGGGTTAAACCCGTATATGCGCTCGGTGAGTACACCACCTGCCTTCCCCATCTCCGCTTGGGCTCGTAGCTAAATCGGCAAGCCAACAGGCTTTCGCTTTGGTACTCTATTAGTTCCAGGTTGGATTCCTGGCGGCGCCAGGAAATTCTTTTATTTGTTCGCGGGAGTTTTCTGTTGACACCAACGGTCGCGAAAGAACCCTTAGGTGGTAGAGGTAAAAAGCTTTGCTTTAAAAAGTTATTCGACCGTCGACGAGTTCGTGGTATTCTCCCATTGTTCTGGTTCGGAAAAAGGATGGTTCCGTGAGGTTTTGTGTTGATTACCGGGCTCTAAACAGGATAACTCGTAAAGATGTATATCCTATGCCACGAATAGTGGATTCTTTGGATTGCTTGCAAGGCGCAGAATATTTCTCGAGCCTGGACCTTCGTTCCGGGTATTGGCCAATCCCGATGGCCGATGCGGACAAAGAGAAAACGGCATTTACCACTCCAGATGGCCTTGATGAATTCAATGTAATGCCCTTCGGTGTTTGCAACGCCCCAGCTACTTTTGAACGCTTGATGGACACTGTGCTCCGCGGGTTCAAATGGAAAACGTGTTTGTGTTATCTAGACGATGTTGTGATTTCTTCGTCTACGTTTTCCCAACGTCTGGAGCGCCTAGATCAAGTATTGACCTGCCTTTTTGATGCAGGACTTCAATTAAATACCAAGAAATGTCGTTTCGCCAGTAAAAGTATCAAAGTTCTGGGACACATCGTTGCCAAAGATGGGATTCGTCCGGACCCCAACAAAGCAGCCGCTGTTGTCAACTTTTCTCGGCCACTCAGTCAAAATGATCTGAGAAGCTTCCTTGGCCTGGCATCCTATTTCCGACGTTTTATCCGATACTTTGCCACCACAGCTTCTCCTCGGCACCAGATTTTACGCGCTAACGTCCCTTTCAACTGGACGGATGAGTGCTAACAAGCTTTTAAAGCCCTCAAAAACGCACTTACATCTGACCCTGTCCTGCATCACTTCGACGAAACGACACCTACCATTCTGCATACCGATGCAAGCGGGTGCGGCATTGGTTCCGTTCTACAATCTGATGCTCAGCTTCGTGAAAGAGTAATCGCGTACGCTTGTCGTTCGCTGACACCCGCTGAGCGAAATTATACTATCAGAGAACAAGAATGTCTAGCTGTTGTCTGGTCTATTCAGAAATTCCGCCCATGCCTGTACGGCCGACATTTCGCCATTGTCACCGATCATCACGCCCTCTGTTGGTTATCAACGCTAATAAATTTGTCTGGGCGCGTAGGACGGTGGGTCTTGCGTTTGTAGCAGTACGATTTTACGATTACCTACAGGTTCGGCAGAAAGCATTTGGATGCTTATGCCCTTTCGCGTTGTCCCTTATCCTCGTCAACGCCTCCTGCCACCTTGGAATCCCGGCACACAAGCTTGCCATTAGCCCCTCTCAACTATGCTTCAGTGCTCCAATCCTCGGAACTGCCAACGTTGCAGCGGGAAGATACCTACTGCCGCATTTTGATTGACCAACTCAATGGATCTGCTCAGCCGCCCAACAGCCGGTTGCGAGGCCAAATTCGCCTCTTTAAACTTATTGACGGCGCACTATACCGTGCAAATCATCATCTTGCTGGTTATAACTTGGTGCCTGCCGTTCCTCGTCGTCTCCGTCTTCCCATACTCCAAGCACTTCATGATGACGCCACCGCTGGTCATCTTGGCTTTGAAAAAACTTGCGATCTTGTCCGCAGTCGCTTTTTCTAGCCAGGTCTATCTTCTAGCGTCGTCAAGTATGTGGCCTCTTGCCCTTCTTGTCAGCATAGAAAAAGATCTACGTCACCCCCGGCCGGTATGCTTCAACCACCTCCGTGTCCTTCTGCTCCATTTGAAGCAGTCGGGATTGATTTGTACACCAGATGGCTGCCGTTGGATTATAACCGCCGTAGATCACTTCAATAGATATGCGGAGACTGCTGCGCTCCTATTCTCCCTTTGCTTAAAAATATGAAACCCTCACACGACGGGAGTCGCCGACAAGGACGGGCTCAAGCGCTCGACCCCATCCTTGGTGGCGATCATGAAGTCGTCTACACAGACGCCTCCCAACATCGAGAGCAGCAGTACGCCATCATCGTGGCTATCTCCAGAAGTAACCTGCATGCGTGTGCCTTACTCAAGACCCAAAACATGATGGCAGCAGAAGTAGCCATCACTTTGGCTCTCACTCAACCAGGGGTTCGGAAGGTAGTCACCGCTTTCCAAAGTCTACCAAAATTACGAGTCGGGTTGGGTGTCCCGACCTGCGCTGCGTGCGCTACAAAAACACTCTCCAAACGGTTCCATTCAGCTTATCTGGACACGCGCTCACGCTTCAATGGAGGGCCCGAACACGCCCATCAACAAGCCTGCGCTTTAACCCCTCCCTCCCCGGCTATGGAGCTGCACGAGGACAGTCACCCGCTCGTCACGTTCAGGGACATAACCCAGCATTATCGCCTTCAGAGAGAGACCCTACCTCTGCATTACCCTGACCGTTCCAGAGAACAACAAACTACCCTACGGCTCATACAATCCGGCTCCTGCCCCCACCCGACGTGTCTTCCCTTAGTATTGCACCCGATTCGCTACGACGATGAATGTAAATTTTGCTCAGAAGTAGGAACACTCCGCCACATACGTGGGGTGTGTGACTTTAGCCCTGAGCACCCTCCTCTCTTTCCGTCAACTACCCAACAAAAGCAACTGGAGATGCTGTCACCCAGCCCCTCTGCGCCTACCCAGCTTCAGCTGGTGGACAAGCGGCGCGCACTGTGGAGAAGGAACCACTCCCGTATGCCGCACTCTGGGCCGTTCAGAAATCTGAATAGAAGTATTTCTTCCTCCTCATCCTGCTCCTCCTTCCTTCTATGCCGCCAATCTCGTCGCTTCCGTCCGCAGCGGCAGAAACGGAAAAAAAAGAGATCGTCTAACACCAGGTTTGAGCTTTCTTTAATTTTGGTTAAAAAAAGTTTCCACTCATGTGCTACACCAATCCAACTCAACCGACCACCGTTAATGCAACATGCATTAATTTAATACTTACCAAGAATACCTCTTTGAAGTAGCAGCGGATGTGGTTAAGTGCATTTCACTTCTATCTGGTTTCATTATTTGCAGAGCGACGTGAGGGAACTTAAGTGACGCCTCATGGGTAATCGTTGTGGGTGCCGTTTGCAGCTTTGCTTTCCAACCATATTCACATGGTGGATTGGCCTAATTTTTTTATTATCTCGTAATTTGCTTAAAATTTACTTTGGAATTGCGCCACTACTCTTGGGGAACAACAGCATCTTGAATTTTTGTTTGTATTTTGATTGAACTGTCGTTTTCAACTCCTAAATGTTCTGTTTCTAATTTCAGTGATAATTCAACTTATCGAACCGGTTCGGTACGTGATTTTGTCTAACCGGAACTAACTGAACCTAAACGATATATATATATATATATATATCGATGCACAGGACGCTCCGCCTTCGACAAGTACCAAGCCTTATGCGACTACATCGCAAAAGAGCTCCCGGAAATCAGACGCATCTTCGCCACTTTCGTCTTACTAAGAAGCACCAACCGTCGTAAAGGGAACTGGAACCTAGCCTTCATCCGAAGGTTCAACAGAGAGGCATACTACTTCAATAACCTTCTTGCCGGCCTTCAAAACTATTGTACGTTCTTCACCGCCAGCTTTGCCGGCCTTCAAAACTATTGTATTCGTTCTAAATCACGAGCTGGAATGGATGCCAGCACCACGAGTGCTTGTCCCTTCAAACCATTTCCAGCCGATGCGTACCTTCTAACCCGCAACCTCCACTACTGCATTCGTCTTCGTCCTGGGCCCCAGCTATGCCCTCACAAAAGGTGTTGCCGTTATGGCAAGCCGAACATCAGGTCCCTTCAAAACATTTCCAGCTGTGCCTCAAAGAAACAAATTCGTCTTCGTCCTGGGCTGACAGTGCAAGCGTCCCCGCTACAAGATTGGGGCCCTCACAAAGCGTACTGCCAGAAATAGTGCCTTCGTGCTTAAAACCGGTTGATGAGCTCTCTCAACTCTGTTGTTACAATTCGCCTCACAATGCACAGTCGCCACCCGTACCACTGGTCCCTTCAGAAACCATTTCCAGCTCGCAGGAGTGCGTACCTTCTAACCCGCAACCTCCACTACATGAAAGCTCGCATCCGCAACGGGCCGCTTCGGGGGATTCGCCACAAGTCGCCCACGCACCCCCTAAGGAACCACCCAGCCATCCTACGAAACAAACACCAGCCTCCAAGTCGTCCATCAACGGACCCTTCCACCAACCGCATGAAAGCAGGCTGCCAAGCCCGCAAGCTGCCCCAGGCCCTTCTTTAACCAACCACACTACAAACACCAGCCACGGCGCCTCCTCAGTGCTCTCCAAAACCCCACCTACTAGGCCAACAGAAAACCCGGGCGAACAATCGTCTGCCCGTGGTACCAGCAGTCCCACACCAGTGACCGCCCCCGGACCACATGCTCCCAGTGCTTCCTGCAGCGCCTCTAGCGCTCCCGAGGGCCCCAGGTACCAACTCCGAAAGTACGTTGACGTCGCTAAACCTTCCTCTCAAAAGTGACAGCTCAGGCAGGCATCAAGCAGTGCTGTTTCCGAGATGTTTCCCGCCAATTTCTGTGCTAAGAAAAATAACTCACAAACGCATTCGCTCTCAGATGCGTGCCGCTTCTCTTAAAAATTACGTAAAGAATCTAAGGTTCCCAAAGGCCTCCAAATTGTGTTAAGACCAGCCACGTCCGGAATGTCTGCGCGCCATATCGATAAATGGGATAATGTTTTAAAGAATGCATCGCTTGAAATTACAAGAATACTCATTGATCACTAGGAGTCATCAGAAAAAAGCGTTGCGCAACACTGAAAACCAGCTCAAAAGTCGTCCCACCTTGCCCCGCTTGAAGTAGCATTATTGCAGGAATACGAGCAGAAAAGGGTTCACGAGATTGGTTGGGTTATATCAACAAATTTTCACGTGATGGTGTTCCACAACCAACCTATGCTCAGCAGCGGAGAGATGTTGAAGTCGTCGAGAGGCGTGAATCAACACTGCATCCAGCCAATTCAGATCAATCTTGCATTGTAAACTGTCTAGTGCCACTCTTCTCTACTGAAGTTAGTCTTCTATCTCGTGGTCTCAGTTTCTGCCAGCAACGGTGGTGTCAACGATTTTTTGCGTTCTTTAAAGACTTAGATAACTTTTGCCGAAATATACGACTCAGAGAATATTTCCATGATCATCCCAGCTCTAATGAGACACATGACCCCTGCCCTGCAACAAACACTGGACTCCCCCGACTCAGCGCGACAAATACCTAGATATTTATATCTGGGCAGTTGCGCGCGACATTCTGGATATATATAAAAGCAGCTCCCATACCAGGAAGAACCTTTCGGCAGAGGAAACCAATGCGCTAAAAGTCCTTGCGACGCGAAGTGAAATCGTCATTAAGCAGGCTGATAAGGGAGGTCGCATTAGTGGTTATGAATAGAAGTGATTATGTTAATGCAAGGCCCTCCGACACTGCCGACAGCTCCTTTTTATAGCGTGTCATAATGAATCCCACAGAACAGTTTAAAACTCTAATTCAGGAAATCCTTCAAACCCTGGCAGAAAGGAAAAAATAATCGCAGCTAATGCAGTACTAAATCACTTGCTCCCTCTTAGTCCTGTCGCCTGGTAGGTTTTATTATTGCCCAAAATACATAAGCAGAATAATCCAGGTCTTCTTATCGTATCTGTCATCGGCACGGTAACGGAAAAACTCTCTTTATGTGGACTTAGCTGATAAACAAAATGCCAACTAGGTTTCCTTCGTTTGTTAAAGACACAAACCATTTTCTTGAGTGATATTATTGAACTTCGCGTCCCGCCCGACTCATTACTCGTCACTCTTTCGACGTCGCTTCTCTGTACACCAATATCCCTCACGACGATGGCGTTCCGAGCTGTCGTCGAAACGTATGCGACCTTTTCACGAATCTAATCTCCATCGACAGTGAAACACTGGCAACGCTGCTCAAACTAATTCTAGAGCTTAATAACTTTGAATTTATGATATGCACTATATTCAGATGAAACGGAACGTCAATGGGCACGAGGGTCGGACCAAGCTACGCTAAACATTTTCATGTGCTCTCTCGAAACCGCATTTCTCGACAAACGTTCTCTTAAACCTTTCTATTACAAACGCTTTATCGATTGATATTTTTCTGATTTGGCACACGCGGCGAACAAGAACTTCTTTCAATTCATTAGAGATTTCAACAACTGCCACCCACAAATTTCTTTCTCCCACCAATATTCGGCTGAAACAATCGACTTTCTTGGCGTCTCAGTGTCATTGCATGACGGAAAATTAACCACAAAGCTTGACAGAAAGAACACAGATTCGCCATCAATATTTACACTTTGAAAGCAGCCACGTAAAGCATGACAAGACCAGCTTACCTTACAGTCAGGCGGTTCGCTTAAAAGAGTATGCTCGCAAGAAGACGACTTTAACCAAAACGTGCAGGACGCCGTGACTCCCTAACAAAGCAGAAATACCCGGCACAGATTATTGATGACGAAGTAAAACGCGCTAGCAAACTTGATCGAACGAACTATTACTCCCAACCAGGCCGCCCCTTGCCCAACCAACCACTCATCTGATTCTAAGTTATTCAGCGTCAGCCCCAAAAGTTACTTAAATTCTTAAAAAACACCATAATATTCTCATGCGAAAGTCAGAAACTCAAGGCGTTTTTTCACATCCGCCCCGCGTAGTCACCGGCGTTCCACAAACCTACGAGATTCCTCACTTCATCTAAAACCACTCAGCCATACTTACATCGGCTGTCTAGGCCCGTGCCAAAAACCGCGATGCCAAATTTGCCCCCATATGACCACCACTACACACAGCCACTAGTACAGCTTCAAATTTTAACCTTAATATCAAAGAACATTTCACTTGTGACGCAGAAAATGCTATATATGTTCTAGAATGCGCGTAATGCTACTTCAGTACATTGGCCACACCACAAACTCTTTTCAGACTACGTTTTCAACAATCATAAGTCACACATTAGGACCCTTCCCAATCTGCCGTTATCCAACATATAAACGCAGCTGCCATTCATTTGATAAAATTAAAGTGAAAATTCTTTGAATCCGGTTCCTGTTCACACAATGATAGAGAAGTCAGAGATCCCGATCTTATTCACAATCAAATACATGACATCTAGGCTTAAACGAAAACATCGGCGCGCTGACCTTTTGGCGCACTCATAGTCGTCTGGTGTGAACTTTCATATTCTTGATTATACATCTATGTGTATGGGCATTCGTTATGATAATGCGCGCGTGCTCGCAGTTTCACTTCTATAGTTGTAATGCTTTTACTCCATTATCAGTTTCTTGGGCCCCATCTTATATTGTTAACAGTGACGCATTGGTCGCATGTTGCGTTGCTCTCTCCAGTTTGCACTGTAATTGAATGCTGGTTTTGTTGTCTGCACCCTGTCTTCCATTTTTCTGTTTTGTTTTGTTCGCTACAGCCATGAATGATATGTCACTGTGAAAACCAGTTATGTTTTGATATTGCATCGCACATCATTTTTAAAGATTGATCGTTGTTCTGACGTACCACGCATCACTTGTAACCCTCTTTGCTGTGATTGGCCCTTGAAGCCTTACAGCTTATGCTTGTGCGCTTGGGTTTTATTCTGACGAAGACATGTCCTAGGCCGAACCGTCCAATAAAGTTTGTTACCCGTTCGTGTGTTCGCTCTACGGTATTTTCACCGGGCCCATCGCATCATCTTCTGACGTATACATTTACATATATATATATGAACTGTTCTGTTCTGGACTCTTCTTTTTTTTCCTGCCCGTTATCTACAACAGAGAACGCACCGGATCATTTTGTTTCCCGACTAGCGCATTGTCGTTACCTCGCCCGATTGAGCACTAAGTCCTGCCAGAACGACCGATAATCTCGCTATAACGCAGCTCACCGAGATGTCGCCTTTCAAACGGGAGATGAAGTGCTGCTTTCGACGCCTCTCCGTGCGCCAGGACTGTGCGAAAAGTTTATGCCCCGCTTTATTGGCCCCTACAAAGTTCTTCAGCGTACCTCTCCAGTGAACTATTTAGTAGCTCCTACTTGTGCTGTCACCGACCGCCGGTGCCGCGGCGTGGAGATTGTGCACGTGTCACGTATGAAGCCGTTCGTCTACCGTTTTCCATCCCCTTGACTTTCGGCCAGGTGGCCGCCTCGCCGCCCGGGGGGAAATAGTGTGAGCACAGTTACTCAGTCCTATCGGATATCGTGTCCTGCACTGGTCAATCTCATTACAACCTGAACCAGCCAGGAACACTCCCATTACCATCATCATCTCGCCGACGAGCGCGTTCGTTTCGGGCTCCATCTTGGCTGGTCTCACACCAAAGCCGGTTGCACCGTTGCCTTGCAATAAACGCTTCACCACGACTCCTGGCCGACGTCTCTCGATGTGTATATATAGATATATATATATATATATATATATATATATATATATATATATATATATATATATTGTTACGACGATGGATTTATTTACAGTGAGGTTGGATGGTGTAGGACGGGCGTAGATGGTAGAGCGGTCCGTGAATGATGGGGCCAAGCCGGAGTGCAACCTCGTTCTCTCTTTCTCCAACTCCGGTGATGAGGCTGGCATGGTTGCGACCCCTGGCGTGTAATATTGGCGTAACAATATATATATATATATATATATATATATATATATATACACATATATGTGTGTTGTGTACGTGTGTGTGTGTGTGTGTGTGTGTGTGTGTGTGTGCACGTCGACCCCGAAGAAACCGTCTCCTTCAAACCAACCGGAGTGGACACAACACCCGTCCGCAAGGTCAGCTGCCGCCTGCGAGGCCTTTAAGCCGAGTTCGGCTGTCTTACAACTCGAACACCAGCACCGGCAGCTAAACCACCCAGTGCAGGGGATCCACCTCATCGGTTGTTTTCCACGCACCACGCACACCACGGCCGTTTCACAGAGACCCCTTTGAGGACGTGGAGGACTGGCTGGACGATTTCAATCGTGTAGCCGAGTTTAACAATTGGGACGAAAATCGCAAGCTCCGCCACGTTTACTTTTCGCTGGAAGAGTCTGCTCGAATATGGTTCGTAAATAATAAGTGCAAACTGACCAACTGACCAGCTGTCCAGAGTTTCCGGGGTAGGTTGCTGAAGACCTATAGCTGAAGACCTATGCTGAAGACCTACGCAGACCTACGGCAAGTAGACGCAGAGGAGCTTCAACGGGATGGCGGCGAGGCAGACTAAGGGGCAGGTACGTGTCATCTATGCTTAGTGGCTGTCGCGGCTAGAACGCGTAGAAGCGGATAACACGGGGTTAGCTAAGAGGGCTGCAGATTTTAAGGCAGCGCTAATTAACGAACGCGATGAACGGAGGGCCGTTGAGAAAAAGTTAGAAGCAGCTGAGAGGAAGCTAGAAAGGAGCGTCATTTTCGCCAACAAATGACGAACACCTAGGCCCATGCAGCGCAGGTGAGGCATGCACCGAGGTGACACACGGGGTGGAAGCAACGAAAGGCAACAGCTACTCCCCCGTGCTGCAAGATAGGCCAGCAAATCCAGTCGATAAGATTTGTACCTGTAAAGAGCAGCACGTGGCCCATTATAGCATGGTAATCATTCAGGGACATTGTAACATAAGAGGAGCAGCACTGCTATAGTGGAAAGGGTAAAGGGGAATAAGCGTGTAAAGGTGGGGTACTTCCCCAATCAAACGATGCAGACGGTGATGATCCGAGCGAAGGGACAGCTGGCCTTGTCCAGTAAAGCTGGAAACCTTGTGGTGATTACCGCGGGGCTTAACGATGTTTTCAAGGGGAGAGGAGGGAAAAACTTTCCAGTAAATGATCTGCGGGTTTTGGTCCCAAATGTGCTCATTGCAGTCTTCACTGTGCCGGAGGTAAGAAACAGGGCGTGCAACACGAACGGGCAGTACTCGCTGGCGTGAAGGCGCGGCAGGGAACTTGAGCTTTGAAGTGATATACGTGAAAAGGGTGGTGGGCAAGCATTGGACGTAGGCAAGCTTTCAGTGGGACGGGATTCACTTCAGCCCCAGGATAGGAAACAAGGTGGGGTAGCGCTTAGGTGTGAGAGCGGTAGCTTTTTAGGAGGCCCCGCGCAGCTAACGAAGGCAACCTAGGAGACAAAGGAGGAAGCGAAGGAAACATGCACACTCAACGCTGGGGGGCAGCCAGGCTATAGCTAACCGGAGACTTACAGACTAACTGAGAAAGTTGACAGCAAGTGATTTAACTGGAAAGAATACAGCAAACACTTATGTGAAAGACAAAAATGATGACAACCTAATGACAACGTAAACAGAGAACTGCTGTGGAAGAATGCTAGAAACTCCAGGGATTAGATGACATGTTATACAGTAAGTGGAACAAGAAAACAAATGCAATAGATATTTAATCGGCTACATAAATGTGCAGGGAGGCGGAAAGCCTGATAAGTGGGTAGAAATTCAAAACCAACTTGAACGCGAAGAAATAATCGTGTACGCTCCAGCCGAGACTCACCTCCGAGACCTAGAAGCCCCACCTGTCATAGACCACCATGTCTGGGAGAAGGTTGCAACAGGACCACAGGAAGAAAAGAGGGGGAGGTTTTGGCATGCTCATTAAACAGGGACCGACTGGCCGAGAGTGCCTGAAAGCTGTAAAAAGCATCTATGGGTTAGAGGCACCATATAGGGTGAAATGCATGGTTAGGAGTGGTGTATCTGTGGACGGGAAGTAGTGCTAGGTAGGAAAATGAGGAAATGGTTAACTGTTTCAGAAAAGATATAAACGAGTTCAAAGATTCGGGTGAATAATATTAGTTCGAGATATGAATGCTCACAAGAAAGGTTTGGATGGATACACAGACCACAAGGATTCCCTAGTGATAGATCTATGTCAGGAAAACGGGCTTCTAATGAGTAAACACGGAAAGCAAGTGTGACGGACAAATAACGTGTGAAAGCGGTAACAGACAGTACAGCATAGACTATAGTTTAGTATCCAAGACAGTATAGGAAAGGTTGCGTGAAATGAGGATAGATGAAAATGGAACAGAAAGCTTAGGAAGCGACACAAGCGGCTTACTTTGCACTTTGGAGGCGCAAGCCGGAGAAATTTAAAAATAGGTACAATCGGAGGGAACTAATTTGAACAATGTGCAGTTAAAGATCATCGCTGATAGACTGGAAGATGAAATCAATAAATACCTAGACAAACAATGGGGGTTACGACGAAATGGTTGCGTTCATAAGATAAGATGAATGAAGCAAAGCAACGACACCGAATATAAGGGGAAGAGAAAGCCAAGAGCTGGTGGAAGAAGGAAATAAAAAAGCTATTGACAGCGAAGAAAGGCGTCGAGGGAACATAGGAGAAGCAAAATAACTAGGTATGCGAACCGGCAGGTACGTGAAGGAAAATTGGATAATCTACCGTGGGAAAAACTAGAAGTGCCGAAATGGTTGCAAGCAAAGATCAAGCAGAAAAGCGAACAATAGATGGCAGAATACGGAAGAAGGACAAAAGCGCATCAAAGAAGTTTTAGAATCATGTAAAATTAGTAGCTCAACAAACGATATTCCATCAACATCTTGATTGATGAGGAGGGGAAAAGTTAGAAGGAGAGCACGCATTGGCGCATATTCATCGAGTGATGAGTGAGAAGATTAGGGCAATAGGGGTAGGGAAGCTTGCACCGATAACATCAGCCCCACAGACGACTGTGGAAGAGGAAATAAATTTGAGCAACCTTGATTGGAAAAAAACGTGATCAAAAGGCTTCCCCTCCCAGACAGCAGTGGGGCGCGGGCGATACCAATGCAACTGATAAACCTGCTTGGACCTAAAAGTAAGAAAGCATATATGAGGGCCATAGATAAGGTGATACAAACCAAAAAATACTAGAGGACTAGCTAGAAAGCTAGGATGCATTCCTTTTTAAACGGTGGGGCAACAAAGCCTAGGATTGATCAACAGACCAGTCATAGTAACGTCAGTGTTTATAGATTTTGATGCAGGCGATAAAATCAAAATTCAAGCATGGATGAAAAAAAAATGAAATACTTGGGGAACTGCAGTATGTATTTAGGCAAGGACAAGCGATTGGATGATAATTTGTTCGTGATAACACTGTGCATTGAAATTGCGAAAGCGCAGAAAAAGACCATTATGGATTACTTTCTTGGGGCATTAAAGGGGCATATGACAACGTAAACAGAGAACTGCTGTGGAGAATGCTGAAACTCCAGGGATTAGATGACGTGTTAATACAGTTCCTAATAGCAATCTATAAAGACAATACAGTGCACTTACATGGGAAGGTTAAGAAATGCGCCCAGCAGGTCCAAATCCCATGGGGGACTGAAACAGGGATGCCCTTGAGCCCAATACTGTTTATGCTTTACCAAGCAGGGTTAGAAAAGAAACTGGAAGAAAAGAGTAGGGTTCAGCCTAACCCATATGCTGCAAGGCGAAAATGGCACAACAGCGTATCGAGGGAATGTTATACGCAGACGACGAAATTGTTCTTTCAGCTCATAACAGACCGGTATGCAACGGCAAATAACTATTAGGGGCGAAGAAGAGACCGACCTCGGGTGAAATTTTAGCGCAGAAAAAATACGGAATAATGGTTTTCAATGACGCTACCACGGACCCAGTGTCCTATCCAGCAAGGCAAATTACTCAGGCTGAAGGAAGATAAATATTAGGGAGTGTGGATAAACGAAGGGGATCACTACTTAGGAACTCACGAGGAGACACTAAAGGGTAAGGGAGAGCGAAACGCAGCTGTAATGAAGCATAGAACTCTGTGGAGGTATAACAAATATGAAGTAGTGAGAGGAATGTGAAAAGGAGTAATGGTTCCGGATCTCACATTTGCGAATGTTGTACTCTGCCTAAAATCAGACGTTCTATCAGGCCTTGAAGTTAACCAGAGAGCGGTAGGCCGTTTGGATTAGGCGCGCATGGAAAAACAACTAACGAAGCGGTACCAAAGGATATGGGGTGGGCGTCGTTTCAAGTTCGAGAAGCACAGAGTAAAATATGTTTTGAGATGAGGTTGAGAGCAATGGATCAACGAAGGTTTTTAGGTACCTATACTTGAAAACGGTGGACACAGACTGGTTAAGGAAGACGAGAAGGCTAACGATGAAATACGGAAAGAACAGTGAAGAATCCAAAACTGCCAAGGCAACCGAAAAATAGACAAGGCATACTGAAACAATCAGTTGGGAGAAAAAAATTGAAGCTAAAACATTGTTACAGATGTACAGGGCTGAGAAATTGAATATCAGAAAGGGAATTTTCTACGATAATTCCCAGGGCAGTACTTTGCTTTTTGAGGCTAGAGCAGGTTGCTTGCGAACTAAGAGCTTTGTGGGGAAGTATTCACAAAATGATGGGGTATGCGTGGTCTGCGGCAAAGAAACAGAAACTATGCAGCCCATAAGGCTAGAAGGTGAGGGTATCCATCCAAATCTACATGAGGGAAATATTCGGCTTCCAGAATCTCTAGGATTTAAGAGTAGCACAGAGGAAGTTGACTTCAAGGCTGTTGAGGCGATGAAAAGAAGATTAGAATGCTGGTGGACGAAAAGTAGAGATGGGAATAATGCTAGGACAGTTACCACCTGTAACAGAAAAAAAAGTATTTTGTGCTTAATAAGCTTTTTGTTCCTGCCCTAAGCAGCGCTAGTATTAAACCAAGAGTATAAAACACAGGTAGATTAGTCCTTTTTGGTAAGATGACGTATCACCACCCCGCTACAAACGGCAAAATAATAGCAATCATCATCATCATCATCATCACGAGCGGAAAGAGAAGCCAGAGCGGGCTCTTTAGTTCCGGGCTCAGAAGCCAAATGAGAGCGCGGCCATGTTTGTGGAAGATGTGTCGTTTTTGTTCAGGCGAGCTGACCCCGAAATGAGTGAAGCAGTGAAGGTGCGCCACCTCATGCGTGGTGTCAAGGAACAGCTTTTCGCTGGTCTTCCTCGAAGCCCTCCTAGAACAGTAGTCGAAATCGTACGAGAGGCGTCCACAATCGAACGCTCGCTATGGCAACGTGCCACGCAGTACGGACGTCCAGTGATATTGCCACTTGCGGATCACCATTTGACGACATGAGAGCCCTCGTGGAACTTATGCGTAGCGTTCAGCGCGAAGAACTGCAGCTACTACAGGGAGGAGACAACCTGCAAGCCGTCGCTACTATTCGGCCGATGTCATCCGGTGAAGTTCGCCAGAGCAGTGGAGGCCACACCAACATCTAAAGTCAAACTGCCGGTCCATCTGACACGCGTGTGCTGCGCACCGCAGCTCCCGTCACATGACCAGTAACAGCTTATACTGATGTGGTCCGCACTCCTACTTCTGTAGAGCCTGTGTTTCGGCCTGCTGCCCCACAGCCATTTCAGCGTGTCTTGAACCCTGCAACCCACTACAAACCAAGACGCCTGGAACGTAAAGCGGCCTTGTGCGCACTTCGGACAACTGGACACTCTACTACCGTTTGGGGAGAAGACGGTCATGTAATCCGCCACTTGACCTTACTCGGCCGAATGGGGCTCCGTGTGTCTTCGCCGGGTGCGCTGCGACCCGCGCGAATGGGGAACGACCACTGGAAATTCAGGAGTGCCTGGCCGTCAACGAGCTACCCTCAACACCCCGAGTAGTGCACCAATCTAGGTCTCCCTCACCCCGTCGCTACTCCGCGCCTGGCCGTCCCATCAGTTCTGACCAGGCACGGAACAGGTCCCCGAGCCCACGTAAGGGAAACCAATGGCGACGCTAAACAGTTTCTCGTTCGCACAACTTCAGCAAGCGAATTGCCTGGAGTTGATGTAAGAAGAACTAATTGTGTTTCTGGCAATACTTATTCGTCAGGGGATAAATCACAACCCGAAATTTCTATGTATTGGTCGAACCGACCGATTCTCGGAAAGCCTATCGCCTCAGTCCCCGCACATTGTGCGAGGTGTGCGGACTGTGGAGTAGCGCTCTGCCCTATTCCGTGCTTTGAAATTTACCATACCAAGCCTTCTATCTATAATCTGATTCCTTTCATTATGGTGTGCCCCGCTTCTCATCGTGCTTCTTTCTTTTTAATTTCAGAGCCATTTTGATCCCTGATTGATCCAGAGACTCAGGAACATTCCATGGGGCAGGTAGTGAACCGCATGTTCTGTTCACATCTAAAAAAATGTTTTTCATGTATAGCAGTAATAAAGTGCCTTTTACTTTTTTCGACAGTTCAAAACACGTAGTATCGGCTAGGCAAATAAAACATCGGTATTTGTGAAAACATATTTCGCGAGAAAAACTCGCTAGGCAAAAGTTTAAAGAGCACACGACGCCGCTGGTAAGGAGAAAATAAAACCCACGCTGTGAAGTTGGCTGGAAAGCAAAGCTTTAAACGACAACCGCAACAATTGCCCTTGCGACGTCAGTTGAAATCACACACGTGGCTCTCCAAAGTATGAAACGAGAGATCCGCCCAGCCGTTACATGGAATTCACGGGGCAGCGTCCCGAATGCAGAAGCGTCAGCCACGGCCGGGCTAGAGGGGTGGATGCCACCGTCATATCCCGTCCGTGTGTCGGCAGAAAGAAAACGGAAAGGAGCGTCTTTCGAAGGGCGCGACAGCGCAACCTAGCCATCCTGATGTGCTAGTTCGAGGCTACACCACCGTTCGAGACAAGTGTAGACGCCAAAAGAATTCGTCATGGGAGCTTAGTGATTCCTATTTATACCGATTTAAACAAGTTAGTTTAATAAGTTAGAGAATTTGTCACTATAGAACTTCTATAATGGCTATTTATCACCACCAGTTGCAACTTCCACCTTTTGTAATACCTGTTAAAATTCAACATTGGTATTCATCAGTTTAGAAAACGTAGTCCCATTCATTGCAAGCAGTGCGCAAAAGGTAGCGTTTTCTTATCGGCTAGATGTCTGTATGTGGTCTCTGCATTTTGTTTTCTCACCCTTCAAACCAATCCTTAGCGTATCTTTGCCGTACGACCACCTAATTCCGTCAGGTCCGAGTTTCCCAGAAGGTGCTGTCAATCAAGTTAATCAATTCGTGCGAAGGAAGCGCGCAATAGGCGTGGAGCTGCCCCAAAAGAGGCGCGAAATAACCGCCACTAAAGCAGAAGACACAGCCGTACTGCCGACCCGCCCGCCGTCGAGCAGGCACCTCCGCGCGGGGAACGCTGGGTAAATTCGCGGTGCCATCTACAGTGTGCTCCGAGTATGAAACCCTCCGCCCCATCGTCCCCTTCCCCCCCCCCCCCCCCCCCCCCCCCGCCGCCTCCACCACGTCGGGAGTTTATTGTCCCGCATGCCGCGAAAAACCCGTTGGCTGTATTTAGAAAGATCTAGTTTAAAATAAATGCAGAGTAATGCAAGCCACTTCAAAACATCCTTGCAGCCCAAACTATAGCATTCATGGGAACACTCTTAAGACCGTAACTTCCCATAAACGCTTAGGCATCTATATATTTCCCAATCAGTTCTGGGAACCGCATATAAACAACAAAAACAGTGCCAACGGTACAGTGGGTTATTTAAAACGTAATTTCGTTGGTCTACCGTGTTTGTCGACACTACCAGTGTACGAAACACTTATACGCCCGAAACTGTAATATGCCGCATCTGTATGGGACCGTGGCATCGAGTAGTTAACTTCATCGTCGAATATATGCCAAACCGCTACGCACGCTTCATACTTTCCGAATACCGCCGTACAGGCAGTGTAACTACCTTGGAATCACAGTTCCTACTACCTGACCTGTCCTTACGCCGCCAGATTCAACGTTGGATTTATTTTGATATTTTTTTATCGCGAGGCGCTTCACTATATGCTTCTACGAAGTTTCTTTTTAATATCTCGTCGCATAGATCATCGGCATAAGAGTGAACCTATTCATTGTCATGCGAGCCCGTTGTATTACTCTTTTCTGCCCCAAGGAATCACCCACTGGAACCGCCATCCCGAGCCGCTTGTATCAATACGTGATAACGCGTTTCATGGATTTCATGAGAGACCTGAGCGATATATAACGCGTTGTATAGATCAGCTTTGGCGGCCCAGGTTTTGTGATCATACTTCATTCTAAAATTTTCTTCAGCGCTGTTGTGCCTTGTTATCCTCATTTTGCTGACAGTTTTCATGTGTTGACAGACCTCACTTTTTGGTAACACATCAATGCCCAATTATATGCCAAATGTGAACCGCATCATGAACAATTTTGTTGCGCCTTTTGCCTTTCCATTTTCCTTGCTTATCATTTTTGAAAAGGTTATCTCCCGCTATGCTAGACAGCCTACAATATAGTGCAGTTATTGTGCCTCTTGTATTGATTTTGTGGTTTGTTGTGTAACACCCTACGCTGGCATAGAGGGTAGCGTTAAATAAAGAAATAAAATAAATATTGACATAAATGTCGCATCCGTCTCCTGTTCAGCGTATTCGGACGACGTACCAGTACCTTTCAAATTATGTAACCTATCGGTATGCAAACGTCAAATCTTACTTTGGCGTGGAGACAAAAATTGCTTTAAATTTATTCTCGAAGAAGCGTGGCCCCTGGGCATTCCCTGACATTACACGAATAGGTGGTTCGATTCCTGTAAAGGAGGAGCACAACTTCTGAGGTGTTGCTCGTCACGAAAGGCTCACATTTATTCCGCAAATTAAAACACTTAAACAAAAATGCCCAAGCACAATAAATATTCTGAACCACATTTGATCTCAAATCAATATATTTCTGCTTTCACACTATCACCTAACGTGTTTTTATGAATTGGTGAGCTTCCTAGTTGTTTGTACCAGATTTGAATTTGTGCATGCCCGACGTGGGAAAAGATATTCAAGGGGGAAGTTCCGTGAAGTAAAACTGTGTTTTGCGTGGGCGTATGCCCCGTTTAGTAAAAGAAGTTGTTGGGAAGTTGTAGGGTACTTTTTGAAGAGTTTCTTCGCAAAAAGACCCCACCGGACAGCACAATTACGCAAGCAATTCCTTCAGGGCAGCGGCTCTTATGTCCCCGTTATTTCGGCGGCCCTAAATGTTCTCGCCCAAACTGATACAGCCAAAACTAATCTGTTTAATGCCGGCGCATATATCCGCTCGTATGGCTGAATGCGCTCTGCTTTTAAACGAAAGCGATGGGTAAGTTTAAAATGGGTGAAAACACCACTTTGTTACGAATGGTAGCAGAAAACTGGTGACAACCCTTTGAACCAACAACGCCGCACACCTGCTACAGTCGCTTTTGCCTAGAAATGTATTTTCTTTGTTCTTGATCCCTTCTCTGTATCACCACCATTCAGAGGGTGCAAATTGAGCAACTCTCTTTACCATCAGGTGTCATTAGCCGGTGCTCATAATTTACATTGTGACAAGCAGGCCAAATATTGTAGACATTGCCACTATACAACTCTAGTGACTTACCAAAATCACTTTTAAAATCTTAGCATCCAGTTTTTCACTTCTGTTGCTGTGATACTGCATTACTTCACAATGTACTGAACAATATGCCACAAACAGCAGTCATGTGGTGGCCGGGGTTTTGTTTCTAATTCGGAACCATTGAGAATAAAACATACTGACAATTACAACGGAAGTTAAGAGGTCAGGCTAAAAAACAGGTGGATTGGGCTTACACGAATTTAGAGTAATTGCAACAAAATTACAGGATGTGCGAATACGTTTCCGATGGGGGGGAGGGGGGTAAATTTTGAACTGACGTTTAACGAACGCACGTAAAGATGCTTAGTATAAAAATGCCGGATGCCAAACTCTCGTCCTCGAACGTTCAAAAGCCTCATTGATCTCCGAAAATAACAGGAAAACGTTTTGACCTCAGCCATGTTTCAAGCGGAGCATCTTGATTGCAGTAAACTGAGGAAAAAGACAAACGCCATGCAAGTTCCGGTCGTTAAAATACTAGCAATAAAATAAACGAAAGACATGGCCTGCCATCGAGGCCGCCATATAAGACTCTAAATGTACAACTAGGTGTCCCCTATTGGCTTCACGGGGTGGCGGGGGGGGGGGGGGGGGGAGGAGTGGGCGCAGGCAGTGCGACGACCTCTGAGCTTGAACCTTACACCTGCCTCACAAGGTACGTTTAGTCCCACTAGATTAAATATATTAACGCAAGAAAGGTTTGAGGGGAGAGGCCAACAAGTCTGGTACGGGCAAAAAAAACGAATAAAACACTGCGAACTGCAGACCGAACTACCGCACGCACCTGCCGCTGCAAAAAATAGCCTAGAAACCATACGCACATCCTCAAAAAAAGAAAGCCAGTGGACATCACGGTAAAGGATGAGATCATCTTGTAGAACACCACAAGCGTCCGCCCGCATAATTCTCGGTTCCGCTGCATTCGTTATTCACTGATACGCCCACACAGGGTAAAAATGCTACAAAAGCAGTCCGCTGCAGTCACGCGCCTCGGTACACAATAGTTTATTGTACCGCAAGAAATCGAATACGGGCGATGTGTAGTCCAGTTGCGTTGCCGGAGACCGCTACAGGGCACCGTACCTCTACCCTCAACCTGCTGCGAACACCACTTACCGAACTAACGTTATGCATTACATATACGATAAACGCGTTTAGGTTCACAGTGGCAAAGTGATGTGGTAAAGAAATCAGCAGTAAATGTTTTTGGAGCCCTGACTGCCGATGAGCGAAATCTCTGGTCTGTCCAAATAGCGAATTGCCCAAAGCTCCTCTTCCCCATGAATGGAATGTGGGGTTTGAGTTCACCAGTAAAAACGCCCTACGCCCGCTTGAAACTGTTGCTCCGCTTCTTCCCCGTGCGGAGTTAGTTGTTTGGAGCATGTTTACGCTCGCCTATGCGCTTCAGTGCTGCGCTTACGGTGAGGTCAGATGTTTTGCTTTGGCCTGGCTTGATCAACTCGGGCTCCTTCGAAGACACCATTTTGGCAGAGGCAGCGTCAGAGGCAGCCATCGCTGCCTCTGACTCTGCTACCCCTTTCCCGCCAAAATAGTGGGAGCTGCGTTTACTGGCAACATGACCAGCCGAGCGTCGCTTGCGCTCACGCCTCATTCCCGACCAAACGCCCTGTTCGTAGCACGGCGTTCAAAACCTGGTAGTCCCCTCTACCGCTTTTGACACCGTGTTGAGTGACCGTGGGAAAACGGGCAATATGGGGGGCCACCGACAGGTGCTACAGGCTCTACTGACCCGAGTTTATACAACTGCAGAAAAGACTTTGTGATCCAGTGTCGCGTACGTCACACAGTGGCACGAGTGACACCCCGGCAGCAGTAGCGTAATGGCGCTCCAAAATGAGGCGCCCAAGGCGCAAGGGCACAGTACACATTTACTCGCGTCTCGCGCACTACACATTTACTAAGGATTCATTACGCCATTTAGGAGAGAAATAATAAATTATATGCAATAAGCTAAGCGGCAACCATTATGAGTAGAAAGTTTGAATTCAGCTACTTTCTAACGCAGTGGGTGGCTGGTTTGTTAGATTGCATGATACTTTTGCTAAAAAATGCTTACCGGAACAAAGCGCATCACAATGGAGACCAACCGTATGTCCACCACTGTTTGTTATCCCCGACGGGAAAAGTAGTATTGCGAGCAAGCCCTTAAGTGGTGTCAAGGTTCTCGCCTGGAATTCAGCCAAAGCACCCACACTGAAGCCTCTTCTTTGAACATGGATGTAAACTGACGAAACAAAGAGAAACCAAAGTGTCAAGCATTGCAGATATTCAAATTGTCTTGGTCGTTTGTTGGTAGCATTATAAACTTCAAATGTCTATTCCGAACCGTTAGTCAAGCGCTACCTCGTCGGGACGTTGACAGCTATTGTGATTACCTTATGGACACTGACATTTACGTCATCTTCCTCTCATAGTCATCCTCAGCATCATCATTCACCTCGTCGGCGCCCGCTGACATGCATGAAATGTTCGAAACTGAATTTCATCGCTTTGTTGTTAAAATATACGCACGGTTTCGCAATTCGGTTCTTCTAATATTCGCCGACTTTAACTATCCAAACAATAAATGATTTATATTGTCTGTTTCGTCCAGCAATACGCAGGGACAAGAAATTCTTGATTCTTGGCTCAAATTTTCATTGTGCCAGCTTGTCGATAAACCTGCATGTTGCTTGAAAACATGCCCAAACATTCTTGATGCTTTTAACTACTTACCATGAACTTAACTACTTACCATGACATTACCATCGGATCGTGGCATCATCACTGGAACTTTAGAGGTTTCCTTATCAAAAAGAGAATCACTGAAATGTTATAACCGTGTCAACTTTAACGAAATTATCATATTATCCCCACTCACTGAACCGTTTTTAGGTGAGGAATAACTTAGCACCGCACAATGTACGTCCGCGTCCTTGCGCATAGCATTTACAATCGCAAAAAGTCACACAGGAACCGACAGGTTTCAAGTCTTGTGCCTGGTAGGCCCAACAGAGATAGTGTCTGTCGTGTTACCCATTGGGCTACGACTGTGAGTTAGAACCCGAGAGTCAAACGGCTTAGTCACGCGCCTGTAATGGTGCGGAGTACCTTAGGACCTCCCAATGTCCGTGCGCGACCACCCGTGTGCACACCACCATCAAGCGAAAATCAAGCGAAATTCCATCTGATCCGCGAGTTGCAGTATCATTTAGAAAATAATCAAGGTGCAACTCATGGCTCAAATCGAATGACGAGCGGGGCGCAAATGGGATATCACTCGGGGCGCAGCTTACATGTCAATTTGAGTCCCCATACGCAGCACCCTCACCATCATCTACAAAGTGGAGATGCTGCCAGTTTTGTTTGGTATCCATTTGTTACATTCACTTGAACATAACCGGAGGCGTTTTAAAAATACTCTTTCTAACTTTGTTGATCAACATATAGCCGTCATGATTAACAAAACAAGTTACATCGCTACATGATTCGCTCAAGCGTGTCACAGGCGTCCCCTGATCCGCGGCGCCATTCGATTTCCTGCACGCACTTGTTGCAGCTGCGCGCTCGGTCTTCTCTTCCTCCTCATCCACTGGCACTTCATCACACACCCTACATAAATGATGAAGATCTGTTCATCAAGCAGTAATTATGTGGTAGGCAGACACAGAGATATATAAAAAGGTTTTTCGCCAATTAACAGCGTTCTGGTGTTTTAAAAGAATATGCATGGGGTTAATTTGTTCAGTGTTTCAAAATAGAAGCAGACGTAAACGTCAGCGGTAATATGAAAATTTTTAAAAAGCCCATTAAAATACAACCCCCTCTATTGCAGATTTTTCTCAAAACTAGGGCCACTATCCTGGCACACATTCATAAAAAACTTTACTTCGTTACCGCTACTATATCAAACCTTTTTTCCGGCTACCCCTTGCCCGAATAGCCTGTGCATACACTTAACTACCATATAAAAAACCAGACCAAAAAAAAGGAAAGAGGAGAAAAGACGAGGGAGTTTTATCACTCCGTGTGCTCCGCCCGTTACGCGTTTACCGTGTTGACTGTGCACCTGTGCGCGAGGGCATGGCGTTGGGACGCACTCCATTGTAACGAATGCGTGGGAATGATGACAGCCAGCCCGCGAAGCTAATCCACCCTACCAGAACGAATGCACAAGTTGCCAGTCGGGTCCCGGTCCACGCGGTACAAACGAAAGACCCTGAGCATGTGTATTGCTAAAACTCTGATGGGTGGGGAATGGTTCTGCGGCCCTAACGGTAAAAGTCAACTCCGTCTATCGCAAGGCCAGTAGTCGGGAGAACACCTGCGAACTGTTGTTGCACCCGCGTGCTCGTTACTCTGGGTACAGTTGCCCGGCCGGGCTTAACCTCTGAACAACTTGTCGCCCTTGCTCCTGAGGTTTGTTGAACTCCGTGCATTTCAAATCATCAAACTCCTCGGTTTTATCCCGAAAAGCCCACTCACAACAGGGACATCACAATTTGAGAGTGAGGATGGCTTATTCATTAGCCCGCACTAGGCCACTGATTAGCCACAGTGACAAGCAAGGATAGGCGGGTTTGAATAGTCACGTGGCCCACCTCTCACCCTCATACAAAAACCTGGAGGTGTTCAGCAAAACACCAATATAACACATAAAACCAACCAACTAAACGCAAACCTTTCACCGGCCATCGGTTGTCGGACAGCTTTTCTTAAAGCATTGTGCATAATATGCCGCCTATCAATGTGCCCACGCCGCCAAAAATTCCTTTCTGTTGTTAGCACGTGGAGCGCCTAACAAAGCCTGGTCGCCTACCCATGGACACATCCCAGCCGCCGTGTCGCCAGATTGAGACGTGTGACGAACTGAAACTTCGCCCAGTAACTTTGAGCAGTGCAACTATCACAGACAGAACGTCTGGTGACCACTTCCTATATTTCACCAAAGGTTTGACCCCTTGACTGACCTTCAGCTCCTGTCCAGCTTGAGAATTCTCGTGGTGGTAATCGCGGTTGTTAAAATGTCAATGGTCCCCCTCCGCCGGCTTCTCGAACGAACGCAAGGAAATCTTCCTTCGAAAGCTTACATCGCTTTCAGCTAAAATGAGGTGACCTACACGTTTGTATGCGTCGTCTCTGGGCCCGCTCGTCGGGTGGACACAAAAGCGCGGCGAATAACAAAGCAACCTGCGCGGTTTCTTCTTACACCCCTTACGCCGAACTCAGCTCGGCTGGCGGGAAAACAAACGCCATACAGGTAAACAAGCTAACCCCAACGAAAGATTTCTAGTTTCCGGGTCGTTTTCATTATTAGGTGAGAAGACCGAACTTCACACCCATGTCTCTTATCAATATGTTATCGTGTCAAGTGATAAGTCAAGGCGGTCGCTTACCGTAGTTCATACGTGTGAGAACCCTCTTTACTCTCGCCCTGTACGAGGGACAACCACGATGATGGTTTTCACAAAGGAACAGAATCGGATATCCAAGTCCCTTTATGACCATTTTCTAATACCGTATAATTTTAAAGTTGCTTAAATTGCATGCAGAGTAACTGTTTTCTACGGCATTGGAGTTTCATATACTTCTGTTTCGCAATGAGAGCTTAATAGGTCTTTCAAGCTTTATTTTCACTAAATCTACAGGAAATGTTATGGCACAACTCTGAAAAAACCACTTAGTGCGCGTGAAACTCATTGCCTGTGCAAGATTCAGGGTACTTACGACATGCGGTTAGCCGATCTTGCCGACCTTGTCCTCTTCCGTTCGTTGCGCGCCGCAGTAGACAAACACTCCTTAAAACCTGCATCACTTGTACAGTCTGTTGTTATGTTTCGTCCCGGAGTACCCTCGGCTACGAGGAATGCTGAGATTGGTGACGCGAAGCAAGTGCGGTGTTTACGTGGCCATGTCTTATTCCTCTCGCGCGCGAGAAGAATAAGACATGGTCGCTATTGCCATACCAGACGAGGTGAAGGCGCCCGCCTGAGCGGCGCCTTTCCAGGCAACAGAGCTTAAACGATATTCGAAATGTCTCTGGTCACTTCAAACAGGGCTTCGCTCTCGGCCGGTTCCTTGGGATCAGGGTTTCCGGAGTAGGCGTGGGCACCACACGCCAGGGCATTTAAAAGCTTTTTTTGCTTTTAGGTTCATCGTCTTAGCCACAGTGGCCACAATTGCGATTGACAAATAATAAAAGGCCAAACCAGCTTTCCCGGCCAGAGATACTTTCTCGGCGGTCGGCCATGGGTCGGACACGTAAAAGCTACCCTTTCCAAAGTGAGAGCACCTGGCGTCAACAGTTATGCTTTATACCGAACCAGTGACTCGCTCCTACTGTGTGACGCGATAGCTACGTCACAAAAAATGAAAGGACAAGGGGAGAGAGAAATGCCAGCTTTATTTACCTATTTCTCACCATCGTTGCTAGTCAAACAAAAGCCGAGAGAGCTACGAAGCGCATGATTATTTTAAACAGAATTTCATTCAGCGTTCAATGTTCCTTAATAAGGGCTGTCGTCTTTCTGCTGTCGTAGCCAAATGAGGAAGGTGCGCTAACGGCAATATCTAAACGTCTATACCCCGATGATGCCACTAGCCGAGGTGTAAATAAGCATATAGAACGCGGTCCAGCGTGACTTCATTCTTATGTGTTGGAACGTATTCTTCATGTAACACCCCCGTTGAGGAGCCTAAACATTACTGAGCAACACGCAGCTGCTTCTGAAAGGTAATATTAACACAATAATATAGATTTCAAGGCTAGTTGATGAATTTAACCAGAAGATTGGACAGGCAACATGCTCACAAGGACGAAGCAAGGACCGACACAACACAAGCGCTGTAAACAGCACCAAGATAACAAATGGCAAGGAATTAGTTTGACCACACTGGAAGGAATATTCTTCCGGAGTAAAAGGACCATTTTAAATAGTGACCCAATGGTGAGTTTTCTTGTTTTGTCCGGTATTGCCTGCCTTATACACCAGCCCATGAAACCACTTTAAGTAACAAAGCCTTGTGCAAGAATGTGAGAACCCCGTGCAAGGGACTCCTTTATCATCCAATCAAACAAAGATCTCTGATTAATTGAAATGTGGAACCTGGGAGATGACACAGAGGGTTGGATGAAAAAAAGAACTTTTACAAACGCCAAACATTCACACGTGAACTGGATTGAATATTTTTGGGCAACTGCGTCGAGCGATAACTGGAGCTAGGGCTCTTTACTCATGTAGATACGAAAAAATGACAGTATCATAGCCCTCCCCTTTTGCAGAAAGTTTGCGGTATATATTTGTAAATACCTACCTATTCAGCGCGATAAAACGTAACAAAAAGTAGCCGCAGATGGCACTACTGGATCAAGGCTGGAAGAAGAGAGAACAACTTTATTATGTGCCCTGTATGAGGTCGAGGAGAAAGGAAGAGGTTGGGGATCCTCTTTAGTCTTCTTCCCACCATAAGGCGGCAGCCAGGTGTCTTAGGACCCCGGTGGCGTCTTCAGCCACGCGGACAAGTTGAACGTGCACTTCGGGATCGGCGCTGAGCAGCTTGGTCACCTACTGACTGCTGCACGCTACTAATGTCTGAGGAAGGCCGTCCTTCTTTCTGGACCTGTGTACTGTTGATGTAGCACGACTAAACCATGTGCTGGAGGTCCACTCTGCCTCTGCAAATTTTGCATTCAGCTGTGTACAGGCCAGGGTAACAGCAGCTGTAGGCTACAGGGGTGATGGTCCAGATTATTAAAGTGACTCTGGGTCCACACTGGGCATGAGGAGATGGAGGCACACACAGGCACGTTTTCAGGTAGTCTTTTATAGGATCAACTGGCTCGATCTCGCGTACGGTTCGGCGTCGCTCGGTGGCTTCGGCGTGATATCGCACGGGCTTATAGTAAGGGCCAGACGTTCGCCGCAACGAGGCTGCTGTGGGCTTAAGCGTGAAGCCCACTGTGGTCACACCGCTGTGCCTGCGGCTCGAACAAAGGGCACGCCGCGATGAGGCAGCTTTAGCTAGGCTCGTACGAAGAGGTGGCGTTCGCCGCGATGAGGCTGCTCTGGCTCGGGCTCGATCGAAGGGCAGAAGTCTTCCACAATGAGCGCCGCTGGTCCTCAGTTGGCTAAGTGTGGAAGCCTGTGGTCACACGTCGCCCTCGAGCGATGGCTAGACTCTGGAGCCCTACGCTCCCCTGCCTTCTGCCTAACGCGTCTCACGACTCATCTCGTCCGCTCTCCAGATCGCTGTCCCTTGAGTTGCCGGACTCGGGCGATGGCTTGACTCCGGTGATCAAAGCCCCCCTGTCTTCGGCCTAGCGCTTCTCGCGACTCGTCTTGTCCCCTCCCCGGATCACTCCTTTGTCAGTGGTTGCGCTCGAGCGATGGCTAGACTCCGGGGCCCGAAGCATCCCTGTCTTCTCCCTAGCGCTTCTCGCGACTCGCCTTGTCCGCTCCCCGGATTGCTGTCCCTGTCTCTCCCTGCCGCCCCCCCCCTCCATTCCGACTCCTCTTTTAATACCTTTCATGGCTTTCTTCCACTTTTCCTCCCATGACGTCAGTGACCACTCTCCCAATCATGTCCACTGAGCACATGAGCTACCTAGGCTGTCACAAAAGCAGTTCTTATCGGGGCGTTTGAGTGGCATCTCCAGAATGGTACCAAGATGCCCTCTGCCAGGTGAGTCATTGGCGATTCCCAACGCAATCGCCTCCCGGAGTAGGCTCCCGAAAATACCATTACTGCACCGGTTACGCCGTGCCCGTGAGGCACGCTCGACCGTTTATTGGAAGGGTCACAGACTGGTGTCCCGTCGCCGATCTTTGGAAGTGCAATGCATACATGCGCATACACCTACACTGCAGTATTAGGCCCGCTACAAGATTAGATAAATGGACGTGGGCAGGGCATGTAATGCGAAGACAAGATAACCGTTGGTCATTAAGGGTAGCAGAGTTGATCCCTGAGAAGGCAAGCGTTGCAGGGGGCGGATGAAAGTTAGATGGGCAGATGAGATCAAGAAGTTCGCGAGGATAAATGGGTCGCAGTTAGCACAGGACCGGGGCAATCGGAAACTAATGGGAGAGGCCTTTGTCTTGCAGTGGGCGTAGATAGGCTGGTGATGATGATGATGATGATGATGATGATGATGATGATGATGATGATGATGACAAGATTAGAACCAGCGATAGTCTCTTTGAGCGCCGCTTCCCCAGATTGGTGGCGCTGGCCGGATGATACGGAACCAGCATGGCGCAATGCGCAGTTTCTTGGAGCCAACCAGCTGCCAAAGACTTTTCAGCGAACATGAGCTGTCACACATGTCTAGGAAACGGGTTCGTCTGAAGCAAACGCCGAGCCACCGAGTGCCAATTAGTTTGAAGATCTGTGTAGTGCAGGGTATGGAAAAACAGCACAGTTGCAGCCTCTCTCCTTCGTTGAAGAAGCGGCTGTTCCACCTCACATAGATTTCTGAACTTGCCGTCGAAAGTTTTTTATGACTGGCAGGCCCGTATAGTTTTGCCCACAGCCTCTCACATGTCTCCTAAAGTGGATAGCGTTAGCATGCGCTAGAACCAGTGAATGTTCTAGAGCCGTCGAACGTCCGTAGAAACGGACGTTCGTTGCGCGATCTAGACGTCTGTGCTCCCTACTTCAGGCGCGAAAGCACTTGAACTGGCGAGGAGCAGATGACGCGACAGATCAGGTCACAAAAACTAGGCAGAGTGTTCTTGAAAGTTGATCTGGACGAAGCCATGCGCTACTAATGAGGCTCACAGTCATGTGCGCTCGGTAATAAGGATAATAGTATATCTTGGCCTAATTAAACGTAGAAATTTTGATCTGTCTTTGTGCCTGTTTGTCTGTCTGTCTCTGACTCGATTGAGCCACCCGGCCAAAGTTAAACAGAAGCTGCGCACTACTTTTCTAAATGTCTAATTCTGGTGTTAATGTTCTTACTTGTCAACATTGGTGAACAAGAACGAGACATTACGCAAATATAATGCAGAAAATAAATACATAAGTGATATTCGCAGTGTTTCTTCAATGGAAGTCCACGGATGCTTTGTTTTTGCGATAGCAAATGAAATACTACAAAAGCTGCACGAAACTGCGGCGTGCTGTTTCCCGCGCTGCTATAGCTCCTGGCTGCATTCAACAAATCAAACGGCAACAGCAACGAAAGGTTCCACTTGATAGGTTCCACGTTTCGCTTGGAATGTTCGTGGAGTAGTGCAGCGTGGTTCTAAAAACACTGTATTTGAGTGGCTTGATTCACGCGCATCTCCGCCGTTTGGCAGCGCTGGCATCAATGCACCCGACTTGGAGCAGTGGAACGCGGTAAACTTAAATTGTCTTGAGCAAACATGTAGCGTGTTATTTTTACAATAACGGGACGGGAGAGTAACATCATGAGCGGCGAGCGGGAAAGAGAATGGAGGCATTAACTTGGCAGTATTGCGTGTCGACAGTCGTCTTTCGCCGACATTTGCAGCGAAAGGAGTAGATCCGGGGCCATTATTTAAAGGTATTTTTGCGAGCTCCTTACGTGGCACAAGCCAACACGGAAGCCTGGACGAACACTGGCGCTCCTCACAAGGCGCGCGCTCACATGCGTTCCGTAGTTCTTCTTGGAATATTTTGCGAACGCCACCGGACAAGCTCTAGCTTAAACAGCTCTGATGTTAAAACCAGAACAGACAACAAAAACGTACTTTGTGGGCTACTTGGCTGCGAAATCACTACTTAATTTTCATCGCGAAAGCGCGTTGCCAGCTGGCACTCACCAAGTCGGTTCACCAAAGTTGTGTCCCAAGATCACGTGACCTCATTCGACGTAACTTAAACTAGCACCAACACTTTCCGCCGCAACTCTCTGAAAGAACGTGCTTCGCACTGACTGGAACACGATTTATTGCGCAATATGGTGCATTACAAATATTACACAAATAAAATAAGCTCGTCCACTGGCTGTCAGGCACTCTGTGGGGAGGAAAGAAGAGAGAAAGCGTGGATTCTTGGTAATCGACAGTGAAACACCCTTGCTGTTCCCATCTGTTCAGGCCTGGAGCGCAGGTAGAGTCTTCGAAGAAAACGCCGGGGTGGTGGTGTCGTCTTCTAATATTACCCAGCACTGCACTTGGACATTGTTGTTACAGATGTTTCTTAGAGATCAAGCACAGTTATGTGGCCGGTGAGAGCGAGTGCCAGCTCAAAGGATGTCGTCGAAAGATATGTTCAGGTAGTTTTTTACGCATGCGGGAGCCGAACCTCAAGTGATAATTACATGCCAAACCGAATGGGCAGCAGTCGTAGACACCCAGAACCACCGAGGCAGTGCTGCGGCGAAGTATCGCCGTAAAATGTATAGCACAGATGGATAGAGCATGCGTCAGAAAAAACAACAAACCGCAAGTCCGATATTTAGTGATCGCACGCACTGGGCTGCAGTATCAATTGGCATTATTGCCGCAGCAGAGTTAGGGATGCTAAAAGAAATAGCCGCAGTTGGTCCAGAGAGCTTAGCCGCGACAGGCTTAGCCGCGACATTGCAGCAGACCCATCGGCATATAATAACCAAATGAAACGCCTTGGCCTTCTCGTCTCATTAAAACATGATTTGATACCCTCTGCACCTTTCACTGCACTTATTGTCAATAGCATTTGGGAACCGAATTGCACTTTCAACCGCCTACTCCCCGCAAAGCCGACTTCCCTTTTGTGTATTAAAACACATTTCAGCTTTATCGTCATACATCCACTCCGTAGCAGACTTCACAAAACCATCTGCGCGTGATACACTATGTATAGGCCCAACAGTTACGCACATACCCGCATTGGAGTGGTTAACAGTACCCAGCCGATTACTTTTACGTAAACTATTTGATTTTAGCAAGGCTGGGTTTTGCACAAGTGAGGCTTTCCAAAATGCGTTTCGGGGGCCTTTGGGCCCTGGAACAATACGTGCTGGGCAGACGGGAAGCGCGGCAATTAACACAAAATAAACTTGTTGCGCCAATTTAAACGTGAAGATTCAATAAGGAGTTTAATCACTTTTTAAACTAGTTCACCAGTTTAGTGTAAACCATCGACACGGGGTAAGCTGCCTCAAAAAATATCGTAATATACCTTAAACGCAGACATTACGTGTAGGAAATAAGTTATGCTGCTTCCACGGAGGACGTGGCGGCTGAAAAAACTGCGTTTAGACTTTGCCATCAAGAGGTAGTGGCGAAGAGCACAAAAGCCCACTTCGAATGCACAAAAAGAGACTCGGAAAACTCACCTTGGGGAATTTGGGCGCAAAATCCTCCTGTGTGAAAGTGGCGACCTCTTTCATTTCCTGTTCAACCACAACTAGCTTTGGTAGTATGCAAATTTCGCGCTGGCTGGCTGCTTCAGCGGTGTACAGAACGTCAAGCATCTGTGTCCCTCAGCAGAGTACACCATTACTTTGGCAAATTTATTCAAACTCTTCCTATGGTACCAGTGCAACGATAACCGGGAGAACATAAATCATGACGGCGCCTTTTCTGCGATTTTTTAAGTTTGCGGAGTACTTAAGTTCAATTTTTAAAGTGCGCTCATGAAGCATTTGTTTATTCATCCCTGTGTGGCCGCCTTAAAAATCAGTCTTCTTGGAAAGATGCCCCTCAGTGGAGAGCAAGTACCTTGAATAGAATCCCTTTCCCTTGTTTTGTCGCTTGGCACCGTCTGCAACGCTGTGTAGCTATTTTGACTGTGGATATTCATTCTTAGATAGACAGGCCTATTGGAATTTCGAAAGTGGAACACTGCCTATAAGTGTCTTTTTCAGATAAAGCAAAATAGACCTGTTGTGGGCCGTTTCACACAGCCGAGAATTGCAAATTCTAGGCGGTTTTGACACCCAGTCTTTCGGAATAAACGCTTTTATTCAAACGGCGTGGCATCAGTTTGTTGCGACGGTTTACCTTGACGTGGCCGCCTTTACATAGTCTCAAGTGGCACAAATGCGCGATAGTTTGTCGCCGCCTCCATACCACGCGAAAATGGACGTCTCGAGCACTTGATACACTGGTGGCTTTCTCTTAATCATGAGTCTTGTTTTCGAACAAACTCTTTTCAGAAAACTCCCAGCCGGCGTAAATAGTGATAAAGTTTACTCGCACACTTAGAGTGCGCTTGCTGATGCCTTAGGCAGCGGCCAAGGCAAACGGATAGTCCGTAGCTAGGCTAACGTTCCTCAATTAGCTGAGGCCTTAATTAGAGCAAATTCCCTGTGTCGCTCGTGTGTACTACAGGGAAACACATTTATATCAAATACTGTCTAGATATATCTTTCATGTTAAAAACGTTTCCATAATCCCGGAGATCATATTCAACTTTGTGCAAGAATATATGTTATTGCAACCTTAAGCGTTATCAGCGGGGTTTAGGCGACGGTAGCTACTTCATTACCCAAGCTATGTGACAAACGGCTGATAGCAGCAACATATTATATCTGAGAATTTCTCTTTCATTTCTTCGTAATACATTTCAGCTGCAGCCACGGGGTAAATACACGGCGGCGTGGCGCTAGACCTGCGCGCGGCTCGGCGCAATTTTTGAGCCGTTGCCCTCAGCACGCACCAATGACAACCTGTGTAGCAGCAAATGATTGCCACATTTTGTATGCCGCTCGTGCATAAATCGGACGCAACGCTCGGAAGTTACGCAGTGAGATCATAGGTGAAATGCCTTTTGGAGGGAAAAGTGGCGTCTGAAGAGGCATCTGAAAAGGCCCACAATATCTATTCGAAAACTAGCATGCACTTCAGTATATATCGTTCGTATTTTTTAGTAAAATTTGTGCATGGCGAGGCATCAAATTACTCCAAATAATGGAAATTAACAATCCCGAAGCACGAGGGAACTTAGGCTCGATTTGAAGAAGCGTTAAAGTCGTATAGATAAAGGAAATACGTGCTATTCGTGGAAGCTTTTCGAGGCCTTTACTCGGAAGTACTGTACGTGCCTTCTGTTAAGTAGAATATATACTAAAAAACACTAATACGTGGCTAAGCTGTTAGAACAATTCTGTACTTAACTGTGGTACTTTGGTTACAGTCAAGCTGCTTATTTCTAGCACAAAATATATCGGGTAGCATTGTGCATATCTATTCCTTGATACTTTGAAATATTT
>JABSTR010003427.1:0-22198 GCA_013339765.2 Haemaphysalis longicornis | reverse complement strand
CATGCCGCTGGTTACGTTCGTTTCCACGTATGACGAAAGAGGATGCGTGATTTCGGAAGGCGCTTATATACGCATTTCACCGCAGCGCCCTCTCGTGTAGCTCGCTGTAGTCACTGTAGTTTCAACTGTACACTGCAGCGCCCTCTCGTGTAGCTTGCTGTAGTCACTGTAGTTTGCACGGACGCAAACGCCCAACGGACAACGAACAATGCGAGGTCGTAATGTGCTTCGCAACTAAAACTCCGGTGTTACTAAGCGGCATGTCCTGTGTTTTCTTGTCCGCCGATTTGTTTCAAGGTGAAGCCGCTTATCCTAAAGAATGTACCAACTACCACAAATCACAGCGACTATAACGCTATCACGCCGTACATCTTAAGGTGCCAAAAGATGTCACCTGCAACTTTTCCTTGGAAGGCCCTGTGGTAGCCTTAGTATTTAGGATATTATTGCTCGACTTCTTTAGTTTAAAACCTGCTTTTGCAGAGAACCAAAAATGTCAAACTTCAGTACTTTACAGTTTAAGTATATATTTTCCTGGGCTCTTACTGGAACACTAGAGGCTGAGTAACATTTTGTATTCAATAAAGGTGACGAGTTTCGCAGCTCTCCCTGCTTTTGTTCGGCCGTTAGTCACGCCGTTTGCTGAGAAATAAATATCTGAAGCTGACATTTCTCTGTGCTGTTTCTTTCCCCTTTTTGCGACTTTAAACACGTCGCCCTGGGCCTGAACTAAATTAGAGCCTACCTCGGCTTCGTCTCATTGCCGGCATCTCATTAAAACCCTTTCCTTGCTAGCATTCCGTTTCCGCGCAAAGATTGAAAGCCGGTCAAAAATTGGTCACGTACCTTTTTGCTTACCTGAAAGTATCGCTGAAAAGCGATAGTCTTCTGCAACCACTGCCTCCTACCACATTCTGCTCACAGCCCCCCACCCCGTGGTCCTCTGTCTACCTCCTTAATGAATACAAATAAATTTACCTCAACTCGACTGTATTTTCCCCCGTTCACACTGCTTGCGCGACACCATTTGGCACATTTTCTCCCCATTCTTCTTAGAACATCGCGACGCGACACCTTTTTTTATATTTACTTTATCTCGCATCTCTTCACACATTTGTTTACTGCCTGTCTATTAAAACAATCCGGCGTCTACCTTACTTGAAGAAACGCTGCTACTTTCCTGAGACTTATTTTCTGCTTCAAATGCGCGTAATGTTCTCGTTATGATGAATAGTTTATACGTATAATGCACGATGTCATTTTCAGTGGTGTGGAACATTTTACTATGTGTACTTGTTCTAGCATTCTTTCAACCTTTGACGCAGCGGGTGAATCGAGAGGCTGGCGGACAGGCCAAACGCTCCGTGTTTGAGTAGTCCGGGAAAGTCTTTCGTCTTTCAAGGGGTCCCTTTCAGCGATCATCGCATGGCAGCACTCAGGAAAAGTCTCTCAACATTTATAAGCGCTACTCCTGGCGAACATTTACTGGGACTTTGTGCCACCAGAGAGCTGGTGCACAAAATACACACGCAATTGAACGACGAGGTTTTACGCAGGTTGTTTTAAGCCCATTTCGCTAACAACATGTGATTTTTTTCCCCTGGCTGTTGCCCGTACTTTCGCTTGGTTGAAGTGTTTTCGGCTAGCTCTCGGGTTTACCCTCAAGCATCTATCTTTTGACTCCAATTGTGTGCGAGGCAAAAGATTTTGTTGAAATCTAAGCTGAAACAAGGCGTACATCTTTGTTGAGGGGTTCTATTTTATATATTTATATCTGACGCTTGTGTCTCTTAAAAACACATAACCAGCAAGAGTACCCGGGTTCAGTCTCCAGATTTACAGGCCAATGCCCGAGTGCCTCTTTCAGAAAAAAGTCTTGTGGAAATTCCACTAATACCGCTTCTCCTTATTCAGGATAGGTGATGTAACAAATCGCAGTTCTGGAAGTTAAATGAAGGGGGCGACACTAGTTTTCCGGATTCTAGTACTTTTTTGTATTAATAAACAACTTCCGCTGGTGAGAGAGCTACATTTGTATTCACGACGCTTCAAATCTACCAGTAAAGACAACCTCCTATAAGCAGTTAATATACTTTTAGGTAGAGCGTGTACGCCAAAGTGTCTCGTCACAGACATAGTCTGAGGGTAGATTTTATATAGCAGTGACTGCTCCTACGTTTATAATTTCTACCCGCCGCTCTATAGATACATTTGTAGAGACTGAATTCACTTCGGTAGTTACGTTCGGATATATCCCATGAGCTTTTTAACCAAATCTTTAATTCAGAAGGCATAGAGAAGACAAATTGTATTTCTCCCAGCAAGAATGGCGTCTTCGAGCAACCAACCGTTCAAAGAAGTTAGCTGTTTATAATGTTGTCCAGAGTCTATACAAGCCAACGAAAACATCAAAATAAAATAATTCGTGCGAAAAAGTAAATGTGCGGTGAAACAGCAAGGCCGGAGAGGAAAGAGGTTGCGCGCCTTCCACCTACTTAATTTACTTTGCTGGCTTCATTAAATTGAATTTGGTGCTAACTCCCAGCCCACGCAAGAGAGTACACATATAGACTGTGTTTTTGGTGGATATATTGGCGCACCACCATGTTAAAGCAACAAAACAATAAAAAATGAAGCATCTCCACTCCGCGGATGATGGCGAGGGTGCGGAGTACGGGGACTCGAAATGACATCGAAAGTGACACAGTTGCGCCGCGAGTGACATCGATTTGCGCCCCGACCGTCATTCGATTTGAGCCGTGAGTTGCACCTTGATTATTCTCTAAATAAAACTGCAACTCACCGCTTCAATCGAATTTCGCTTGATATTCGCTTGATGGTGGTGTGCGCACGGTGGACGCGGACGGACATTGGGAGGTCCTAAGGTACTCCGCACCATTACAGGCGAGGGAGCCTGTTTGACTCTTGGACTCACTGTACTAACTCACTGTCGTAAGGGGTAGGTAAGACACTAAAGCTCGACTGACACTACAGGAACGGGTCTACGGACACAGGCTCGATCCTGCCTGAAAATTTTTTGCGTGCAGTGCGCATGCGGACGGATTTTTTTGCATTGCGCGCACACCTGGACGCCAACGGACATTGGCGGTTCGTACAACATTCAGGAGCGGTTCGGCGTCGTGGACTACTTCCATTTTTGGGGAGCGAAAGAAAACCAGCCAGGCGCGTTATTGCAGCGGGGACAAACATACCATTAGCGTAGCCAAAAATATTTCTTGGGAGGTGCTACACGCGGCATTTAAAAAATGAAAGGGAAGAGAGAATGCGGTTATAAAATGACCTGCTAATTATTCCACTTTATTAAGCCGATACTCTTCTTATTTTCGTTTTTATATTTTAGCAACTCTATGCGATGTGTAAATACCATGGTCGAACACTGGTGGAACGGAGGGCGGGTGCAGCGGGCAGGAAATTTTGGGAGTGCTCTGACACCGAGACAACCCCCACCCCCCCCCCCCCCACCCCCCCTCCCAGAGTGGCTACGCGCCTGAAACAGGGTGTTTACTTGAGTTTTTGATGATGCAGAACTCAAATGCAGGGATCCCTAGCCATAACCAGCGTCCCAGCAACAATCTATCTTCGCCCCGAGTTCGTACCTTTGTTCAAAAATCTGCGTCACATCTGCTGCGCACGCCATTGACCGTCACATAGTGGAACGAATCTTTAGAGCGCTCCTGCGCTGCCCAGGGGGCGCTGCGCAACAGCAACTTGACTTCCCGTTAGCACTTCCGAGTAGTACGTAGCTGCATGGGTCCCATAGGATCCCGTGATGACAGAAGCAAAATTATCTCGATACTCGAGATTGTTCTGCGACATGTTCTCCAGCTCATCCCCGACGCGTCCGACCTCTTTCGGCGATCAACTTAGCTATATGGAAAAAGCTTTGCAGCGCTAAATACGTTTACAGCGTCGATAAAAGTGCTGGGACGTTGACGGCACTCTGCCACTCGCAAGTTGACCGATCAATGGTCGTATGAAGAAAATTTGACATCAAAGCTTCTTGTTTGAACTAATACACTTGGTGACAAGGAATTTTCAACGACAGCCGATCAAAAGAAACGAGTAACGCGATCGGCGATGATCGTGCCTAAAAGTCAGCGGGCCCGGCGGACCGCAGGCTCGTCTGCTACACTGTGCGCGCTTTTGCGTCCCTGCGCACTACACGCGCACTTTCATTAAAAACTGAGGGTGTGTGTCGCTCTTACGAATACATACTCCAGCACTAGCTTGCCGTTTTATTGCATGGCTCAGTGACAAAATTCAGCGAGCGTCAGAAGGGGAGGGAAATATCTTTTGTGATTCCGAAAGTAGTGGCCGTACAACAAAAAGGTCGGGGGAACTGAATGGACGTTTGCTTCCATGTTTGCTCTTACTTTATTTAGTTACGGTCTTGAATCATATATTCCCAGTTCGCTCTTAATAGAACAAGGTCGGCAACGTTGTGAGGTGGAGGGCCGAGTTGCATAAGTCGACACGCCGGAGGGCTGGACGGCAAATCGGTCGGGCGAGAGAGGGGTTTCAAGGCAAAAAGGAAAAAGTCTGCGAATTTTAAATAATGCTTTACAATAATCTGGCTAAGTGTGAACTATGGGGACGATGCAACTGGACGCGATCAATTCTGCTGTCCTTGTCTCGCCGTCTAACCCCATTTGAGGTGAAAGAAAACTAGCGTGTCGGCTTTCAGGTTGTTAGTGACAGGGGGAGGGGTAAGGATTCAGGACCACGTGCTGGGGCCGCATAATACAGCCCCGTAGGCCACATACGGCCCGCGTGCTGTAGGTTGCCGACCCCTACAGTAGAATCATAACCAACACAGTCGTGACGATCGCATGTAAACATTTGAACCGCGCACCGTGTATGCGAATGAGCGTCTCGACTGAGGCCAGTTGGTTCATTCTGAACTTCAACAACAGCGCAAATGACAAGGACTAGGAAAGAAGCACAGACAAGCGCTGACAACAACTGAGCGTAATTTATTGCGGCTCGCTTATAAATTACGCTTGTCACACATAAAATACAACAAAACCAGAATGATTTACACAACCATGAGAAAACGTAATCACATCTTGTCGTATATCTACACCACACGTTTACCCATTAAGGCAATTTATCTCTTTTTGTGTTAAAGCCACCGGCGGCTTACTGGCGCATTTTTCTTTCTCATCGCAATTTCGAACGCTTCGTGTATCTCCCTCGTGTCTGTATCTCTGTACCTCTTCAAAATTGCGCAGTCATCCAGAAGGGGCACGCCGCCGCATGATGTGCAATGAAGAGCGAGGTTGCTTCCCGTGCGTGTCTTCATCGAGTTGGCGTGTTCACGCAGCCGGGCATTCACGCATCTTCCAGTCTGCCGATGTACGAGCGACCGCAACGAAGGGGAATGTCGTAAACAACTTCTTTGGTGCACTCCGTGAAGCGTGTGGCATGATTAGTGGTGCACGTTCTTCGATCTTCATTATGCGACTCAGCATTCACTTTGCCGCACAAGTTACCAACTTGTTTTTTGCTGAGAAGACAACATTCACGCCCGCCCGGTTGCCTACTTTCTTGAGCCGTTGCGATACGCCATGAATATACGGTATAACCGCGACTTTCTTCTTGACTAGCTCCGGCTCTTCCTGCCTACGAGTCCGTCGTCCAGTAAACTCGGCTGGGAGCCTTTCCGCTACCGCCGTCAGGCATTCGTTCGGAAAACCTGCCGCCACCAACGCCCTCACTTGGGTATAAAAACTTGTTGGAGCCTGGTGGGGGCACGAACGAAGCAGGGCGCTTCTTAGTGCAGCCGTGGCGATACCCCTCTTCACCAATTTCGAATGCGCCGACGAAATTGCGCATTCTTTTCGGTGAAGACCCACAAAGACGGTTGTCCTCTTCGGGTGATTGTTTCTGAAAAGCGGTCGCGGCAAAACGTAATGGGAAGGTACCTCCAAAAAGGCTTGTCCCTCATTCCAATCGTGGACCCCTTTCTTGTAAAAAGAGCGCCGGCGGTATCCGAATTTTTCTACCAGAAAAACCAGGAAGGTCTAAGCACCTTCTCGGTGGACGTGAAGGATCTTTATTATTCGATGCCACAAACGCTGCTTCTCGATGCGGTCAAGGATGAATTGACGAGGGCGGAACTATGGGTTCCAGATTCTGTTGGCATCAGTGCGGATGACTTCGTCAGCATGCTCTCATTTTACCTGCAGTCTACGATAGTGAAGTTCGATGGTGAAGTATTCATCCACAAGGATGGGGTGTGGCATCGGTTCATGCCTGGCACCCACACTCAGCCAACCTCTGTTGGCCCTCTTCATCGAAGACTGGATGAGGCCCTCAGGGATCAGACGTCGTGAAGGTGTTCCGCTTCGTGGATGATTTTATAAATGCAGGAGCATTTCTTTTAACTCACGATGTCACCCGGCGTTGACGGCGTTGGCGTGCCTCGGCGTCCGCAGCAGCCGTTCCAGGTGCGCCCGCCCCCCACTCCTCATCTCCGCAATCACGCTACCCTCAATCGCTCTCAACAACAGGTCCGCACCCTCCCCCTACACTATATAAAAAAAATAATACTTACCGGCCGCTGGTTTCGATCCCACGACGCTGTGGGCGGGGGAACGCAAGGTACATGGTGCTCTACCCACTGCGCCACAAAGCCGACACAGAATGGAAGGCTACGAACGCGCCTTATATACTTGACTCATTCAAACTACGCCAAGAAGCTGCTGATACAACGCATTCACTACCTGTGGGCGGAACGCGAGGTACATGGTGCTCTTCCCACTGCGCCACAAACCGACACAGAATAAAGGCTACGAACGCGCCTTATATTATATCCTTGAATCATTCAATTACGTCAAGAAGCTGCTGATACAACGCATTCACTACACCAACTCCCCAAACACTAAACGTTAACACAATACACCCACCCTATGCGACGCATTACTCGGTTCCCCTCGCGGGGAGATGGGCCCTTTTGGTGGTGTACAAGCAGGGTGACGACCAGGCGGCAAGTTTGAGCGGATATATGGGATATTTGCTTCGGTCTTGGATGTGTTACCCTCACGAAAGGAACTCCCTGAAGAAGGACGTTTCAGGTTTTTGGATCGAGTCTCCTGTTCGCAAAATACCACGTGTGCTGGAGGTACAAACCGCGTTCCCAAAAACGTCTCCTCCCATTTTCGTCGGCCCGCAATCGAAATTGGTGAATAGAGGTATCGCCACGGCTGCACTAAGGAGCGTCCTGCTTCGTTCGTGCCCCCACCAGGCTCCAACAAGTTTTTATACCCAAGGTGAGGCGTTTGGGGGCGGAAGGTTTTCCGACGAATGCCTGACGGCGGTAACACGGAAAGGACTCCTAGCCGAGTTTACTGGACGAAGGACTCGTAGCCAGGAAGCGCCGGAGCTAGTCAAGAAGAAAGTCGCGGTTATACCGTATATTCATGGCGTATCGTATCGGCTCAAGAAAGTAGGAAACCGGACGGGCTGTGAATGTTGTCTTTCTCAGCAAAAAAACAAGTTGGGTAACTTGTGCGGCAAGTGAATGCTGAGTCGCATAATGAAGATCAAAGAACGTGCACCACGAATCATGCCACACGCTTCACGGAGTGCACCAAAGAAGTTGTTTACGACATTCCCCTTCGTTGCGGTCGGTCGTACATCGGGCAGACTGGAAGATGCGTGAATGCCCGGCTGCGTGAACACGCCAACTCGATGAAGACACGCACGGGAAGCAACCTCGCTCTTCATTGCACATCATGCGGCTGTGTGCCCCTATCTGGATGACTGCGCCCATTTTGAAGAGGTACAGAGATACAGACACGAGGGAGATACACGAAGCGTTCAAGATTGCGATTGAAGAAGAAAAATGCGTCAGTAAGCCGCCGGTGGCTTTGACACAAAAAGAGATAAATTGCCTTAACGGGTAAACGTGTGGTGTAGATACGACAAGATGTGATTACGTTTTCTCATGGTTGTGTAAATCTTCTGTTTTTGTTGTATTTTGTGTGTGACAAGCGTATTTATAAGCGAGCCGCAATAAATTACGCTCAGTTGTTGTCAGCGCTTGTCTGTGCTTCTTTTCTAGTCCTTGTCATTTGCGCTGTTGTTTAAGTTAAGCACCACGTATGCGGCTGTGTTATGTTATGTAAACATAGAAGTACACATCTCTGCAGACAGCAGACGTGCAATTTGGTGCTTGGTTTGCGTCCTTCAATAGTGCTTCGTATACTTGACGCTATTGCCTCACCTGCTCGCTAGTATACATGTACCCTGCCGACCGTAAATCGTGCGGCGTAAAATGTTAAGTAAGAACCATTTAGTTTGTTAGTTTGCCAAAAAACAAAACAAAATTTCCACTCGTTTTCAAGGCGGTGCCAGGCCAGCAGTGTCAGCTGAGTCGGCTGCGCAATTCTTGCGTTCGCTTGCCTGCTCCCGCTGAAGCACCTTTTTGAAGTTACATCGGGTTATAGGATGGGCAGCGTTCCGTGTTTATGCTCATCGTGAACTTTCATTTGTCGACCGTACGCAATGAGAAAGAACGATAATTATAGACGAGAAGTCAGAACGCCCGAACTGGCGATACTGCTACTGCCCCACATCGCGACGATGGCGACAGCTCGTTCAAACGTTAGCGGATAAATCGGCTTGTTGTAGCCTCTATTATTTTGTTTCGCCCCTGCAACTACTTTAAGGGCTATTTTATTCAGTATGCAGTCATTTAAACGCACCAGAATGCGACTAAATTAAGCACAACCAACTTTAACTCTGGCTTCTACTTGAAAACACATGGAGGACGGCGAGAGTCGTCTTCTTTTCTACTGCCCAGAGGCGTCGGACATGAGGGGGCGCTGCATGTCACCAAAACTCTGGAAGTGCAGGGGAAACGACCAAGGCAATAAACATGAAGTGAAAGAAACAGAAACAACGATTTGGAAAACGAGGATGGATGCGAAGAAGTCCTTAGATATCTACAGGATCAGGAAGCAGGAGATCACAAGGGAAAAATTATTCGATAATACCAAAGGGAGTGCACTGCTTTTTGAAGCGCGAGCGGGTTGCTTGCGGACAAAAACGCTTATCCGTGAGCCGGTACAGGAAGAACTATGCGCAGGCTGCGGAAATGAACCAGAAACCATGCGACATATTGTAACGGAGTGTAAAAGTATCCGTCCAGTCCTCAGTGATGGAGCCATCCAGCTTCCGGAAGCCCTTGGCTTTAAGGTTAGCGGAAAAATGAACTGGACAGCAGTAGAGGTTAGTTAAAGAATGTTAGAATGTTGGTGGGAAAAGAGCAGAGAACAATCTGGAAAGGCATGCGAACAAAGAAGTCAGACTACCACAAAAATTTCGTAAAAGCATTTTCTTTTTATTTTGACAATATTTTTTATTTATTTTGTTTGTATTTTTTCGGCGAGGTGATTCTAGAGTGCCGTTGCGACTAAGGCCGCTGTGCAACACCACCCCGTTACAAAGGGGAAGCTACGAAGCATCATCATCATCACCGTCACTCTAGCGCAGGAGCTCTATTTTTTGTGCACAAATACCCGACAGGTTACAGTGTTTCTCATAGAGTGAAGATAAGCGTCGGCAGTATTTTGCCGTGAAGAGGGCAAACTCGTTGTATCGTGGGTAGAGGGCGAGGGGAAGAGGAAAGTGCTAGCATGGTTTGGGGAGGGGTTAAGGGCCCCTTTTGCAACCCCTGTGGACGGCCATGTATATGAGCCTTCTTAATAAAAGATATTCACTAAAAAGACAGCAAAAGATATTGGGAGATGCAGCCTAAGGTAAAACTGTCAGAGAGTTTTGGGTACAATTCACAATCATGGAGCTTTTCTGCCTTGTATCATCTCGCATGCAAGATGGACTGTCGAGTGGAAAACCTTTTATTCAGTAATTTGACTCCACACAACCGAACAGATATGATTACGTAATTGAAATTTGTTCTCCACACATGGAAAACGTTTTTATTCAAGTAGGCAATAGTTAACACACATGACAGATGAGACGTGGTGATACCACAAGCACAACTTAGCTAAATTTTCGCTTTATTTAAAATGTCAAAACTAGGCTCTCCAACCCCAAGTCAGCAAGTACACATTTGGCATGTTCTGGTTCATCAGTCAGCCAGAAATAGATCAGAGTGACAATTAAGGCATGCTCTTGACAAGATCAGCTTGCTGCTATCCTGCACCAGGGATTGTCAGCTACAACAATACTGAAAAACCAGGCATAGCACGGAGTCCACAACTTTTCCTCTGACTGCGCAGCCAGATTTTCTTTCTTTGAACGCTCAAGAGTTTCTATTGCGAATTGAAGAAGTAACCCTTTCTGATCGTCTGTAACACTTGACATGTCTCATTTTCTAAGCATACGACAATAGTTTTAATAGAAGGCGCGAGGACCCTCATAATTTTATATTACATCTCCTATATTCCTAAAAACGTCTTTTAGCAGTTCATTTAGAATAGCAGTAAAGCCGACTCTAACGAGGCTTGGAGCATAGCGCCGCTGGGTGGGGGATGGACGGGGGGGGTATGTTCGGACGTGTATATATAAGGCCCTGGCGCCTTCTTTCTTTTAAGTGGGGCATCTCATGGAGCCTCTGGAATTAAGTTGTCTAAGCAAATCACTTGTGTATAGTAGTCAATCCGACTTTAAAGTGCCCAGTATAGACCACATTGTAGGCACACGTGGGGTGCCGAGTTCAAAGAGGTATTCAATGAAACGTCCAAGGGCCTTCCTACTTTGGTATTGGAATACTTAAACGGCAGCTGAAAAAATGCCTTCCCACGAATGCTAGTGATCCACGTTTACCGGTACTCTGTGTAAAGCAAGGGGGCCTTAAACATACACTTGCATTTTGCCACATAAAAGATACCGCAATTTTTTTTCTTCGTCAGGCGCAACAACCTCAAATGGCTTTCGCGGTAGTTTGAACTTGACAACATCAATTTGTTTTCGTTCTCTGTTTTTCTTCCCCAGCCACAATGGCTTTCTCCTGGCTACCTCTCCCTTGCGAGCATTTTCGACAGCACAGTTTATGTCGACTGGTAACTGCACAAACCCTTCATGACCTTTTGGCACAAAGCCTTCCATATTTTCTCAAAGAGAGTGTATGGTGTAAGCAAGCCTTGCTATCACATTCAGCGCGCAGTTCTCTTCGTGAGAGTTCACGCTAGTCTTTATTAGGCAAAGTCAGAAATTAGGTCGGCAAAGTCCACAGTTCACCCCAAAACATTGCACTGACAGTACATCAATCAATATTTCAATCAATATCAGTAAACTAATAATTATGTTCATGAGATCTCGACACCCTGGGCCTGAATATTAGCAAACATGACAATGTTATATCCTCAATCAGGCTTCATTTTACCAAGACAACATGTACCCGAAAATATACAAAAAATTGATGATAGTACACAGACAAACGAATATAACTACTATAATAAAATATATTAAAACTAAAGCTCACAGAAAAATATTTTTGTACGTTGGGCTGAACGAACTTAAATTGTTCAAACAAATGATTCGGAATTTACGTCATGACGGCAGTGTCTTGCTGCCTAAAGCTGAGTTATCACCACCAGAAACAATCTTAGCGATTCTTAGGAAATCTCAGCGATTAGGACACTCGGTGTCTGAGCAAGGGTAACGCGTTCATAGTTTGTGCTCTTGTTTGGCTCCCATGAGGTCAAAATTAGCATTAGCGGAGTTCTTATAGCAATGCGGTCTTGCATCTTTTTTGCCTTCAGATAAATAGGTATTGCTCATGACTAGTTAGCGCAACTACAGGTTGCCTCAAATTAGTTACCAGTTATGTTGGTGCGTTTTTCTAGAGACAGTAGGTGCTGAAAATTTTGCTACTACCAGGTCTGTCAACGGTGGGAGTAGTACTCACGCGGCAGCATTGCATGCAGGATTGAGTCGACTATAGTTGCACTCCAGACGGGATTCTATCACAGCCGCTGGGCAGAGTCCTTAATAAACAGGAATGAACCCATGAAAAGCAGATCTAATTGGTAGACAGTACAACGAAAAATTAATTGCAAGCTGTTCAATGCAAGAGTCCTGCATAAATTCTTGCATAAAACTGTAAAAGCAACATAGAGCAGCCGACCGGTTTTTCGAGCCTGGAGGGCAACGAAAAATAGTTCGAAAAAAAGAGGGGTCCGAAAAATCCCCGAGTCGCAAAAACGAACTTTATTTTATTTAAACAATACTCAAGAAGTCGCGAATGGTTCCTTGCATTAGATTTCTCCTTCGTGTGAGAGCGTCTGCTTGCATCTCTGCAAGCTTCACGTTTTTTCGTGGACATTCGAAGAGAACGGGGAAGCGTTGGCAATGTCTTTCCTTGTCGGTTGCTGGAGGTTTGAAGTGTCTTCGTGTAGGTCAGAGTCGCTTTGCGGCAGTGCGTTAACTTTGTGCACCATCTCGTCGTCCATTACCTCGATGCACAACAGTGTGTTTCTGTCCCATGTATCAAACTATCGGAATGTCGCAAAAGATTGAAGTTGGTTACCCCGCCGGGAAAGCGGACCGGCATCCAATCCGAACCTATCCAGGTGTTTAGGATACAAAATGGCGTCGTCCTGTAGTCCCACCGTGGCTATGTCCGCAAACTTCTGTCCAAAAAAATCGAACTTATTGGCGTTATTTTCCCCGACATATCCGTTTTTTGTATACATTACTCCTATAGGACAACTTGCGGTTCCTCGGGAATGTCCCGAATATCCAGCAAGTCCGAATTTGAGTCCAAATAAACAGTCGGCTAATGTATGTGTCTACCGTTCACAACGAACAACTTCGTCAATTTATGGCGAGATACGACAGCACGCAGGATGGTACAAGAATCAAAGTTTTGCGTGTCAAGCCTACATTTTTAAAACTGTTTCTGACACACCTACTGGTGTTCCAGTATGTTCATTCGTTGTGCCCAGCTGCTGTAAAGAGATATGAAGGTCATGGCTGAAAAGTTCCATTAGTGACTGGAACAATCTAGCATTGTCTTGCACCTAAAATTCCCTGTGAGCACATTGTGATAGCGAAAATGCATTAGCCCCGCCCCTGTAGACAGCACGCGTGTGAGCGTGGCCAGGTTATGGGACATATTTGCGCTGACATATATTTACTCACCCGCAAGCTTGCGTTAAACAGGGTACACAGAATGTGGCCAAACAAAGCACGCCTGCTGATGCACCTGACCTTGAGTTAACCTGAGTTGCGAGGCAAAAGCACACAGACATAGTCTGGGAACGTTCAGCTTCAAAAGATTCGAAACATCTCCTGTTCTTAACAACTTTTAATGATTACCAGGCAGTGTCCGTTGAAGTGCGCTTCGTGCGAAAGTACAGCGTAAGAAACAACACACGTATCGTAGAAGTTGTCCATACAAGCCGATACATGATAGCATAGAGGCTGTGATTGTGATTTCGGGACTCCTGCAAGAAACTTTACGGCCAAAACGAAAGCAAAATCGCGAACCTAACAGTGCACGCGGCATATAAGCCTGCGGCATCCTTCAGAAGCTATGAGAAAGGCGCTATCAAAAATTCAAAATCTGGAGGTTTAACGCACCGAAGCTACATCTGGACTCTTAGGCTCGCCGTAGTGCAGGGCTGCCGATAAATGTCGGGAGCCTGAGGAATACTATAGGCCGCCGAAATCTCAAACACAAGGGCGTTTTTTCTTTTCGCCACGAACTGGAAAACGGGTGCAGCGGCCAGGATCGGTCCCACGTTTTTGGGCTCAGCAGCGCAGCGCCATAGCCACTGCACCACCAGGAAAAGAACTATCCCAGTTATGTGGCACCAGGGAGGGCTTGAACGCCCCGAGAAAACGTTAGCGGTGGCTGCAGAAGTGAACCCAATGCACAAGCAGGTATAACGTTTCACACCCCATGGGAGAGCGGTAATCCTCATACCAAGTACCTCAACCTGTTCACTGTAACTTAACTGCAGAGTGCTGCAGCGCAAGCAGCCCTGATGCCAGCAGTACGTTTAGGACACCATAAGGTCACTAAAAGTATAACACCGAGTTTCCTGCGAAGGTCTGTCATGACCTGAGCCCACTCGTAAAGGCAAAAGAGCTCGCGGGGCAAAAACCAGCTGAAAGAACAGGTCGAGCAAAGAAGCCATTCTAAAATCCCTACGAGGACAGCAATGCAGCACACTTTAGCTTATTACTGATAGAGCAAAGCACGCAATGCAGAAGTACGTTTCACCCGAAGACGGGAAGATGCAAACTCAATTTCAAGACACCCATCAACAATATGAAAACACGTGCAGCGTAACCGAACTGGCGAGCGCCGTTGTGACTGCAACGCGTAAGCCAGCGTAATACGTGGCCAGACACGAGCTCCTTGGCACGACGTTGTAGACGTCGGTTTCTCAGAACCCCAGGGCATACTGAATAGCCCTTTAACAAATTGTGAGTCATTCTCTCGTGCAAGCGCAGCGTTTCTCTCGTGCAAGCGCAGCATGCGCTGAGTTTTTCTGTCTTTTTCTTATGCAGTGTACAAGGATATAGCGGCATGCTGTTTCTTCCCCGCTTTTGAAACTTTGCGAGATATGCTTTCACAAGCTAGTCATAGGTGCCACTTTTTGTTGACTGGTGTCAGCTATATAGCGTTGTAGACCGCTTTTCGATACTGTGCGATGCCACATAATATGTGCACTGTTTACCTTTTTCTTTTCGCAGTGTGCGGGGCTGCCTTAGTGTGTATGTTTTATTTATACTGATTCTGATTTTTTTTTGTCATTAGTGCTTAACCAGTTCGCTATTAGCTTGCTCCCTGTGATTTGGGTAAGCGTGGAGAGTTTGGTTTGGTGCTAAGTATCATTTTTTTTCTCATCTACAAATTGGTTTTTACAAAAAAAAATGTTTTGGGCCATCGCTCCTTTTTATTTATTTTTTATTGGCTGTTAACCTGCCATAGCTTGGCTGGAGCGGGTTTCGTTCCCCGAATTTTTTTTTTTATGGGGAACACGGAATTAATAAAGGAATAAAGGCGTTCGCTGCAGCGCCGCTGGAAGCTCCAACGCCACAACCGCACGCTGCGCAAGCGGGTGGCGGCTCTCGGTCGCGAGATCGAGCGTTACAGCCATCAACTGAGCGCGCAGCAGTGGTTCGCGCTGTGCAGCGAGGCCGACGGACAGCTCCACCGCGGAGGCACGTGGAAGCTGTTGCACCACTTAATGGACGAGAGCAAGAGCAAGGAACATCAGCGCAACCGCATGGCGCAGATCTTACACACGGCGACCAAGCAGCTGGGCGAAGAAGAGATGCACAAGCGCCTGAACGAGCGCTACCTCCCTTCGACCCCGCACGAAGACCACCCGGAATACGCGGGCCCGCCGAACCCCGCCCTCGACCGAGACATCGAGGAGTGGGAAGTGAGGCAGGCGACGCAGTCCCTGAACTGTCGATCGGCCGCCGGCCCCGACAGGGCGACCAACAAGGCGCTGCGGAACCTGAGTGATGCGGCCATCTCGTCGCTGACCCGGTACTTCAACGAGTGCTGGCGCAGCGGCCGTCTCCCGCGCCAGTGGAAGACGGCCACGACCATCCTGCTACCGAAGCCGAACAAGCCGCCGGGCATCGAGAACCTGCGCCCCATCTCGCTCACGTCGTGCGTGGGCAAGGTGTTGGAGCACGTCCTGAACACCCGGTGGCAGAGGTACCTGGAGCAAGAGGAGTTGTACCAGGACGCGATGCTGGGCTTCCGCGCGAAGCTTGGCACCCAGGACGCCATGTTACTGCTACAGCGGGAGGTCCTGGAGCCCCCCGGGGGACTCCCGACGAAGGACAATCCTGCGAGTCTGGGCCTGGACCTGCAGAGCGCCTTCGACAAGGTGCGGCACTCTGCGATCCTGGCTCAGGCGTCGCGCCTCGGTCTGGGGCGCCGTTCCTACGAGTACATCCGTTCGTTCCTGTCCCGGCGCACGGCGCGGCTGGAGGTCGGCGGAGCGAAGCTGGAGGAGCGCGAGCTGGGCAGCGTGGGGACCCCGCAAGGCTCGGTGATCTCGCCGCTCCTCTTCAATCTCGTCATGATCGAGGTGGCGCGGCGACTGGAGGAGCTCGGGCCGGCCATCAAGTACTGCATCTACGCGGACGACGTGACTATCTGGGCAACGGGCGGCAGCGACGGCGACGTCGAGGCCGGGCTGCAGTCGGCGGTGGACGCCGTGAGGCCGCGCTCTCGGGCACGGGCCTTCGGTGTTCGCCGCAGAAGTCGCAGCTCCTGATCCTGCCCCCGCCCGGTCGGTGGAGGAAGCGGGCCGCCGAGGAGGCGGAACGCACCATCGTGGTTCGTGCCGGCGACGGGGCGCCAATCCCGCACGTCTCGGGCCTTCGGGTCCTGGGCATGTTCGTGGACGCGCACCGGACCAACGGCACGGCGGTCAAGCACATCGTGACGAAGATGGGCATCGCGACGCGCCTGGTGAAGCGGGTGTCTTCCCGCTCGCGAGGCATGCGGGAGGCGAGTCTCCTGCGGCTGCTGCAGGCCTTCGTGGTCAGCCACGCGGCGTACGCGGGGGCCTTTCACCGCTGGACCGAGGGGGAGCGGCAGCGCATCGACGCGGCCATCCGCAAGGCCTACACGGGGGCCTTGGGGCTCCTGAACGGCACGAAGACGTCGGCCTTGCTGTCTCTGGGGGTGCACAACACCCTGTCGGAGATTAGCGAGGCGCAACGAGCATCGCAACTGGCGCGCCTGGGCAGCACTGCCGTGGGACGCCGTATCCTGGCACGAGCGGGCCTACAGCCTCCTGACACGGGTGGCTGCGGAGGGCCCACGGCATCATCGGCTGCCGGCGGCGTTTCGGAGGCGGACGAGCTGGTCCCCCTTCGGGACGAGATCGCCAGAAGTTTGATCGTGTACCCGCTCCCGAGGAACGTGGACCCGGAGAGGGACGCCGGCAGACGGGCCGCGCGCGCGCGCGCGCTGGCTCACCAGTACAGCGAGGACGACGGTGCGGTGTTTGTGGACGCGGCCAAGCGCGGGCCTCCACCGGTGAACTACTGACGGCGGGCAGCGTGTGCGCCCGGTCGGCGAGCCAGGCAGAGGAGGCGGCGATCGCCTTGGCCCTGGGCCTGCCCGGTGTGCGCACGGTGCTCAGTGACTCAAAGACGGCCATCCGCAACTTTGCTCGCGGCGTGGTGTGTGGTGGCACTGCGCGGCTCCTGGAGTCCTGGCGGACGACGGGGGCGGCAGCGCAGGGGGTCACGAAGACTACGATCATCAAGTGGTTCCCGGCCCACGCGGGCCGGGAGCTGGCACCCGGACTATGCAACCGCAACGAGGAGGCGGACGCTGCGGCCCGTGGTCTCGCCACGTGCCGGGTCGCGACAGCCCGTCCGCTGTCGTCATCCCTCGAGGACTGCGGTGAAACAACTGACATCGACGACGACGAAGAAGCGGAGCCCCTCACCGACTACGGCGGGGTGCTTCGTTGGCATCGGGACCAGAGGCGTGCTTTTCCGCTCCCGCACCGGGACCTGTCTCGGGCGGAGGCGGTGAAGCTCAGGGAATTACAGACAGAGACTGTTCTGACGCCGGCGCTCGCGCGGCACGTGTGTCCGGACCTCTACGAGAGTGCTCGGTGCAGTGTGTGTGAACGCGAAACTGCGACCCTGACCCATATCATGTGGGGCTGTGACTGTGCAGTGCGCGACGGTGGGGGGGATGAACAGGACCCACAAGACCCGTACCCACCGGACGTGCGCGAATGCGTGGGCTCTGCGGAGCCCCAACAACAGAGGAGGGCCATCCAGCGGCTCGAGGCGGCTCTGGCTCTGCAAAGGCGAAAGGGGGCCCCGCGCCCGCCCGTCCCTCCCGGCACTCCGTCCTCCCATGCGGGAGGTGGGGGTCGGGGGCCGACGGTGGCGGCCGGGAGCGCTCCGAGTAGCTCCAGCGGACGCCGAGACCAACCGCCTCGGGGTCTAAGCCCGATGCCCTAGGACTTTTGCGACTTAGGGTGATTAGATAGAGGGGACGCCACCGAGCCCTGCGTGGCCGGGAATCGTGTCCTTTGCACGCCGGATGCTTGAATAAAATTCCATCTCTCTCCCTCTCTCTTTTCTCCGCGTTTCGTTATTGTATTTCCCGCGCTCAGGGCACTTAATGACACCTCCCAAGAAAGCATTAAAATGCTCCCATAAGCTCCCTGAGCCTTGGTAAAACGCCATTCAAAAGAATAAAATTCTTCCCTGAAACCCTGGTAAAACATCCCCCAAGTTCTACAAATGCTCCCCAAGGAGCAAACATAGACTTCAGCCAACCATCTCAAAATTCCATTAAAATCACTAAAAACGCCCTGGAGGAATCAAAAAATACTCCCTTTTAACCTCCTTAAATTCGCCGAAGCTTTTCTTAAACACTACTAAATACAATTTTCCTATCTCCTGAGAAGGTAAGCAGAACCTCTCTAACCCACGTACTAAAAAAACTCCTAGAAGGAGGATCACTACATGACAGGTGATTTAAAACCTCTAGGGAGTATATGGAAGGATCTATTTTTTAGCGTGTAGCCTGACGGATAGAGAAAAGTGCATAACTTTGTTTATGTATGTTATCCTTTCCACTATAAAGATTTAAGGCTTTCTTGGTGCAGCCAAGCACGTCCGCTGTATCAAAACACGCCCCGAAAAAAAAAACATTTTGCCAGGATGCTGTCAAAGAACTTTCATTTGTATCAGAAGGTTGGAAAGCGGGGAAGCGGAGGGACATTAATCCATCAGCGCCGTCATATTTGGAGGCTTCTACCCTCTACAACATTCATTTCTGCCCCGGTTGTAGTGTTTCGTAGGTATGTACACTTATAAAGTTATGATAGACGCCTTTGCCAAGGAGCGTTCGAGGGCGGTGAAGGAGGTCGGTGCGGTCCCACTAACTTAGAGTTTTGTGCGTCTTCCGCCATTGGCGCTGTGCGGTTGCCTGGCAAACTCGAGTGACCGGCGCCTATATCGTATGCTCCCCAACATTCTGATAGAAGCTATCTCCAGGCACAGTAGACGCGTCGTGTTCCGGGTGCCATTAAAAGGGCACTGACACCAAAATTCTGCACCTTGTGTTTTATTGTGATAAGTAGCTAATGACCAAGTTATCGCGTGTACAAACCTCGTTCGCTTCAGCACGCGAAGGTTGTTCAGTCAGAGACGTTTTAAGTGCAATGCACTTCTTAAGCGACCCTGAACCTGCGTCCACCGGCGATGTCCGCGCACGTGGAGATGGGCGCGCGCAGCCTGGCCGCTGACATGGCACATACCCACGTGGGGGATTGGCCAGGAATCTCCTCGTCTTCCTTGGCAACGGGGGGAGATGGCGCCCAAGTTATCGCGTGTACAAACCTCGTTCGCTTCAGCACGCGAAGGTTGTTCAGTCAGAGACGTTTTAAGTGCAATGCACTTCTTAAGCGACCCTGAACCTGCGTCCACCCGTCGATTCCGCGCACGTGGAGATGGGCGCGCGCAGCCTGGCCGCTGACATGGCACATACCCACGTGGGGGATTGGCCAGGAATCTCCTCGTCTTCCTTGGCAACGGAGGGAGATGGGCGCGCGCTGCCTGGCCGCTGACATGGCACATACCCACGTGGGGGATTGGCCAAGAATCGGGCGTGAGAAGGGCTAATGCACCTGCTTAAAGGAGTACTGACACGAAATTTCAAAGCTGAGATCCGCTCTAGCAATCAAGTACAACGACAACACAAATAGGTGTCTGTGAATAAATGCATCTTTCTTTCTTTTGTAGTTGTTGCGTGTGTGTGATCTCTCTTTCGCGCGAACATTACCGAACCGCGCAAATTCAACTCGTGCATTCGCACTTTCACATTCTTCCCCACGGGGAAATGCGGGGAATTTTTTTAAGGAGGCCAGTCGCAGTTTCGGTATGAGCAGGTGCCCCGAAAAGTAGGATTTTCCATAAATAAAGCTCGAAAAACTGTGACGTTTGCCGCGCCCGCCAACGCAAGCACCTGAAGCGGTGTTCCCATGTAGCGGAAGCCGCTCGGCACCCGCGCGCATTCCTTTCTCTTTGGTCGGCCACCGGCTCGACGACAGTGCGCATTTGTCGAAGACGTGTATTGGCGACGCCACCGCCGGCTTAGGGTCCTTACCCCACGCTCTTCAATGGTCGCCTTTGCGGGGGAGCGCTTAACTTGTCCGGCCGACTCCTGGCATTAGTCCTGTCGCCGTTGTCGTCTGCTGGCTCGGGGGGCCTTTTTCCTCCCTCTTTTGAAGGACGCGGGGGTTCCCCTTCTTACTCTCATAGGGGAAAGCTCTCGGCGCACGCATCTTTTGAAAATAGAGTCTTGTCTTGAAACTGCAAACCAGCTCCACGTCTGTTTTCCCGCCTCCTTCAGCAACCGAAATTCAGGGCGGCTACTAAACCCACGAGGGAGAATTTCAGCCGAGAAATACGACGAACATAGTGATGTCACCGCTGGCGGATCTCCGCTCAGCCAGCTCTTTCGCTCCCACAGAGCATGCGACTGTCGAACGGATATCACAGAGGAGAACTTCCCTACCACTGTCGATTCCGCGTCGGCGGCACTTTCTGCTAATGCCCCTTACGCTCTAATGTCGTCAGCCGCTTAATTAAAAAGCGACTGTGGATGTGATGCTGGCGCTGCGAGTGCAGATTGCTGCCTCCGACAGAGAACGACGTATGACGCTTTAGGCAGTGGATGGGGAGACGCGCTCTGGAGGCCTACAGCCGGTCTTCCTAACGGTCTGCCTACAGATGTTAGGAGTAACACTGCGGCAGATATTCGATTGCCGCTCTCGCAAGCCATCAGGAAACAATTTTTATGCAATTCCCTAACACAATTACCGCCTTTCCCGTATGTGCACCTTTGTTTGGAACTTGTGTTTCATTTGGAGGAGCGGTAGCAAGATATCACTCGAGCAACCTGCGCAACCCTGCGCCACTTCGCGGCCACGTCCGCCGTGCGCGCAACGACCCTGCTGGTGGTATACGCGGCTTACCCACTATGTCTCTCGTATTCCTTGCCCGTTTTTGCGCCCATGTGTAAAAAGAATAAAAACAGTGCTTGAGGTTGTTGTAGAACTTAGGTCACGGGGAGCTGCCCGATAAGCCAACGAAATCCCGGCGCCTCCGCCGCGATTCTCGGATCGTTTGTTTGCTCCCGAGCAAAAGCACCGACCTCCGATCGGAGAGGCGAGACAGCGAGCGAGAAATAAAATCGCGTAAACGCGCCCAGAGTGGTCGAAGCATGGCCAGGGGACTCCGGACTACAATTTGCGCTAGTTGCGCTAGTAATCCGGCAATGTTTACATATCACTTCCGTGTCCCTTTAAACGTCTGCACCATCGAGCCTCATTTAAAGCGGTGATACCACTAATTATTTAAGCCAGGCATCTTGTTGCGCCATAACAATCCACACAAAACGGCTCATCCTAATCTGTGGTCATCCATCCTTGCTTCCGCTGAGGAGCGGGACTGGCTCTCAAGAAAGTGCAGTGTCGCCTGTTTCATTGTCTGGGACACGCTTGGGGCCGTCCCTGCGCCTCACCTCTGTTAGAAGGTACTTATAGAACGAGATGACGTTATGCATCAGATCAGTTGCACAGGGTGCAGGTTATGATCGGTGGCTGCGAATGTTTGGTACTACTGCGTCATTGGGTGCACTCCACACCCTCTGTTGCAGCTGAACTCGAGGGCAGGCAAGAACGCGATGTTTGCTGAAGTGGTTTGCGAAACAGATGGGCAACTTTCGAACTGTACTAAAGTGCTCCAGAGCAATCCCACGGGTTGCTTGGGGAGCTGTAGAAGCCGCCACTGGCTCCATGGAAGGCGTCATAGGGGAACTTTGAATAGTTGGATGCAAGGTCACAACTGTGGCTTTGGTCTGAAGGAGCCCGCCCTGTTCTCCGACGAACAGGCTGCAACCGGCGTACTGACCAAACCGCCTGTGCACTTCACGACTGAGCACCGTTGAAGATGTACACAGGAAATATCTGTACACGGCGGCATTTCTCTACGCGAACGCAAACACCCAGCCCGCTCGGCAGAGACTTCCGAATAAGTCTTTGTTACTTTTTGCTGTTTTTTGTTACTGGAGAACCCGAAAAAGAGACTTGCAACCAATTTTCAGAAATCTAGGCATTCAAACTGAAGTATTGGGAGGTGGCTTCAAGAAAGCCTTGCAGTCCTCGGGGCCCTCTAGCAGTACATT
>JABSTR010003426.1:0-23513 GCA_013339765.2 Haemaphysalis longicornis | reverse complement strand
ACAATATATATAAATAAAACAAATCAAATAAAAGTTACAGAAACATATAAATGGCTTACAGGTGCTTGAGGATGTTTAGTTTGTATTCATCATGGTGATCAGATAGCAAAGCAAGTTTTTTATGGTGGTGAACTATTTATTCTTGTACTTTATGAACTATCCAACCGTGTCTGGGGTCGTGTATGAGTTTCCATGCGAACGAGTATTTGAGCGGAAAGAAGGCCAAGTCATGCAAATGAAGACAATTCAAATGTGTGCGATTTCTGTGGTATCTCTTATAAGCAATGGTTGGTGGTGATAAGAAAACACTATCTTATAAGCCTCTACTTGCACTGAAGAAATTACTGCTAAAGGCATCGTCACCTATACGGATTGCGAACTGCTCCAAGGTGCGCAAAATATTTTGAGGCGTAGACTAAGGTGCGCAAAAATATTTTGAGGCGTAGAATGAAACGGTAAAGGGTGGCGGATGTAGCAATAAATTTTCTAGAGGTAGGGCAACATATTGGTCGAAGAGGCGCGTTTATGAACAAACAAACGTGTGCTGGGTAATCGAAATGCGTGTAAATCATGCGTTCCCAGCGGAGCGCGGAATCAGTATAGGAAGAAGTGGCGATAGAAGACAAAAGACCACAGAAGTGAATCAGGCAAGTATATATTAGGGGTAAAAGAGTCTGGTGCCTGGAAAGAAAAACGCAAGTGGCGGGCTCCAAACAAGTTCTGCTGTGTGTATAAATTATTCAGAGACATGCCCCTTATAGGCGATCATTGCCCCAAATAATTTCTGGGCAGCCGCTGTACCGAGATCAAAGCGAAAGGTTTGTTGTGAAACTGATTGAAAAGGCGTTTCTCTCGATGCATCTGACCAGCCATAGATAGTGGTGCCGTCGGCTAAAGAATGGGGCACCTGGTTAGAAGGACGTTGTTTGGATTTATTGAAATTCAAAGCTCCCCTACATACTGTTCAGTATACGAGCTGTGCCGATGAGTGAATTAAAATATTTTCAAGATTCAGGGATGAAGAATGTGCGGGCTAACAAGCCTCCAGTGCAGCTTGAATTTGTAAGCAAATTACTGAAATGAAGTGGAAATGCCAAGGAGAAGTGTCGAGTGGATGCTGTTCGATTCAGAATGAAGGCAAGCCACGAGCGAGGTGACTTAGAGCGTGCCAATTGCCGTGAACCCCGTCAAATTCAAGGCATCCGCAAGAATTATATCTTAGAGATCCAGGCTAGAGGAGAAAAAAGACTTCCTTAGAGAAGCGAAGGCTGCCTGCAGTTGGAGAGAAAAGGACAGCCCCTGCGTTATGACTAAGAGGAGCTAGCTCTAAATAGAGAAGAGCAGCCGTGAACACCTTCCTAGACGTATACGAGGCCAACGACGCTACCTAGCATGTGACCGCATGGACGTGTCCCACAACGAGGGAGTCACTTCGGAGGATGTCATTAAGCTCTGGTGCCTCATTGTGAAAGCACAGAGGGTGTTGGAGTGTGCAGGCTCCACTATATGACTGTGCTCATTTGGAGGCGGTCCTGTGGACTGCCATGTACTGTTTTCTTACTCTATCTAAAGCAGTTACTGTCAAACAGTGCTCCCTGACTTAGACAAGAGCTGATGACATCAGGATGGCAGCGGGCTTTCGAAACGTGATGGTAAACCAGTTTACGCAGCAGAAACAAATGCACTTTGATTTCAATACTCCCTATTACGATATTTGAGCGCAGCGCAAACCTACGTATTCTCGATCGCGGTGCGAATCTGCTGCGTCTCAGGAAGTTATCGCGTGCACAGCCAACACAACGGTGCGCGCTACTGTGATGTTATATCGTAGCTTGAAGCCGCTGCCAGAGACCTGGTTGTTCCAAACCGTGTTTGAACCTTCCTTACAAATTTTAATAATATAATAATAAAAATAATAATAACAATAATGTTATAATTACAGTAATAATAATAATATTAACAATATGATATAGATGTTTTATGGTCTACGTACAAATACAGCAGAATTCAAGCTCCAAAAAATATCCAAAAAAATTACACACTCTTCCCACGTGGGAACCAAGAGGAGATTGAAAGCCGTGGAGTAGTAGCTTGTTAATTAGTTGTTAGAGTAAAGACACGTGTAGTAGCGTATTAAATGCCTTCTTTATTTATCGAGTAGTGTGGAATATTTTGCGGCTTCTCGTTCTCGAAGCGAGGAATCCGCTGATCGACGCTGGCGTTTCGAAGCGTTGTCACGTTGCCGAACGCCATCTGGATCAGCTACTCGCCGCTGGCGTTTCAAAGCGGCTTCTCGTTCTCGAAGCCAGGAATCCGCTGCTCGACGCTGCAGCCTTGTCTTCGGAGGTCCTCGCGGTTCTGACAGTGTGCTGGCTGGCGCTAGTTGAAGGTTTACCAGCAAGTTCGCTGACGGAATCGTTGGCGTCCATTTTGAGTCGTCGGACGGCGCAGTACGGAAGAAGCAACTGAGCGGAGCGCGGACTGGTTTATTTGGGAGAGCACAGGAGCGCGCATGGGCATGATTGGACAGCTGGTGTGCAGAGGAGAGAGGAGGAGCAGCGCGCACTAGTGCAGAGGAGGTGTGGAGAGGAGTAGGGGGGAGCGGCATTATCACACCTGTTGTTGATAGGAGGACACGTGCGAACGCCGGACGACGGAGGGTCGACGACTAAGAGATGCTTTGCATCTAAAAGTTCCTACTATTTCGCAGCCGCCCCAATCCACAGGGGCGATTTCCCGTGCAACCCTGATAAACTTCTCAAGCGTTGTAGTCCCCCACAAGGGCCGAGCGCCAGGTCCGAGAGTCACTTCTACCTGTTTTACGGGTAGGTGCCCGGTGCCACCAAGGCACACATGCACATGGTGCCTTCCAGAGCCACGGTAGACGCTCAACTCGCAACCGCCTGTGGCAGGACCTGCCGCCTGCCCCCGTCAATGGCGCAACGCGGTATAATGGCCGGGAGCCCCACCAGATGGACAAAGCTCAGGGGCATCTCGCACGGGTAAAGGCAGCTTTCCAGGCGTGGATTCCCCTTTCAAGGATCCTCACTCGACCAGGGACACCTACACCCATTGAATAAACCGGTGGGTGCTCGGCGGTAGCAGGATTCAAACACAGTACTTCCCCCAGACGAGGCCAGTCTGTACCTCTGTGACACCTATGTCTCTACATACCCTGGTGAATTTTTTCTTACTAATAATAGGGCATCATTAAGGATTTCTTTTGGGCTAGGGCACGGGTACAGAGGCACTTCCTGAAAACCTGTCTCATTCATTGCAATGTACACTTGGAAAAAATACGCAGTGTTTTCCCTCTTCCTTGATGTAAAGAGGCCTTTTTATGCTGTTCACTATGAGATTTTGTGTAATAACAAATATAGTCGCGGTTTCTAGTGACCATTTTTAGCTCTCTTACCTGACTACATGTCTACACATTTTCAAAATGTATGCCTTGACCGTGAGCAGAGCCTTTTTCTGGAACGTACTCCCCTCGAAGCTCTATTTTTACGCCAAAATTATTTAATTGGTATTTAGGTTATATCTTGGCGTGATCGCACACTCAAATATTTCAGTACGCAGGCGATACGTTTCTTGTGTCTAGAAGCACCAAGTACTACACTGAGCTTTCAGACAATGAGAAAGATATCAAGCTGAGTGATTGGTTCGAAGCCCACTATTTCAAAGCTAACCCTCAAAAATAAAGTAATTATTTTGCAACCACTATAAGGCAATACAAAAGTATGATTTTGTTTATTTGCACATGTTGAAATGCACAACTTGTCGTGCCGCCCAGTGACGGTTAGCCTCGTTAAAATATCGTTATGTTTTCATTGATGGTGACCGGTCCTCTATGACACATATGGGAAATATGTGTTTTCATAAAAACCGTACCTAAAAAATGAGTCATAATAAAGTGTTTTTGAGAATGTGAATAAAGGCTTGTAACATAAAATATTTGTACAAAAATTTGTAACGCCGACATTGTTATGTTGCCTGACAGCCCTCTTTTTGTGAAGGTGCTTTTTGGAAATCTTTCTCTTGCCACGGCCTCTGGGAGCAACGCTTACATCCATCGAGGACATGCGCACAACGTGCCTTTGGTGCTTGTCTCTGACGACGTTTTCTATGGATCGACACGGATGACAAAAGATGCGTATCTACCACATGTGGATACATCGTACGACGGAGCTAGTTCGAGCACGTTGAGGTCATCAGGGGACCACATGAAAGTCTGGCCGGCAGCTATAAAGAACGGACACGGGACATAACTCTTCAGTGGACATGGCCACCCCGCCATGGCTATGTCGCATGACACTCCGCTTTTAAATGCAGAGCATTTCTTAGCCTCGCCTGTTCCTGCGTCGGACGGCGTCAACAGCTCCGCGTCCGCCGCAGGTGCACCTCTCCTCCTTCCCTCCTCTCTCTCAACAGCAGCTGGCGCGCGCATGCGTCGTAGTCAGCCCATTCGCTCCGTCGCGGTGTCGGCGTAACAGGTGCGTGATAGCAGCGCGGTTGGGCGTGAAAGGGCGCGCGCTGCTGCGCATGCGCGCTCTCCCCCCGTACTGCTCTCCCTCTACTGCGCGCGCTGCAAAAATAAAGCGGCTAGCGGTCACTCGTGCTTCAGTCACTGCGTTGCTCCTTCCTTCCTTGGTTGACGCTCGCTCCACCCTAACGCGACTTTACTCTCCTCTCTCTACCCCAAATCAACACCAACGCAACTACGACCCAACTACCCACCCTAACGCGACTTTACGCGGCGTTAACGACCCCCAATGCTCTGCATTTACTCGTGTTCCCCTCGCGGGAAGGCGCGCGAATTTTTTTTGCGCAGGTGCTTTTGGAATTCTTTCTCTTGCCGCTGCCTCTGTGAGCAACGCTTACATATATCAAGGACATGCGCACAACGTGCCCTTGGCGCTTGTCTCCGACGTTTTCCATAGATAGACACGGATGACGAAAGCTGCGTGTCTACCACATGTCGACACATATACGGCGCAGCTAGTCCAAGCACGTTGACGTCACCAGGGGACCACATGAAAGTCTGACGGGCTGCTATAAATGACGGACACGGGACATCAATCTTCAGTGGACACGGCAAACCAGCCGTGACTATGTCGCCTGACACTCCGGCTTTTTGTGCAGTTTTGTGACCAAAAATACGGCTTTAATAGCAACTATGTTTGCATAATGATGTTGCAGTGTCCACACGTTGGGAGCTTGCGCTAGTGAATGTTTCTCTGTAGAGTCTTTTCTACTTATATTATTGGGAGACGTAGAAGAGAATCCAGGGCCTATTGAGGATATGTTTAACGAGGTGCTGCATTTTAAGATGGCAATCCTTGCTAAAATTACTTACATTGAGGAAAAGCGGCAAGCCTCGGAGACGGCAATGTCGCTTGTCCAGAAACGAAGGCAAACGATAGAATGTAAATTACGGGGTGTAGACAAAGATATCATTATACTTGTTTCACTCGAAGGCTCTATGAGAAACTGAGATGAACAGTTCAAGCAAATGTCAAAATAAATAGACGATCTCGAAAGTCGTTCAAGACGCAATACCATTATCGTCCAAGGAATACAGGAGGCAGCACAAGAAACTCAGGAGGTGCTCATACGAAAAGTCCAGGATGATGTGTTTCGGAACGTTATAAAACAAAAATTTAAAATTGGAAAGAATTCACCGGTTAGGTTGGAGGGTTCCGTGAACAAATCGGTTAGTGATTCTCCGCGTAGGAGATTTTATGAAAAAAAACCACGATATTTAAACACTGTTGGAAAATAAAGGGAACCCCTTTCAGAGTGCAAGAAGATTTTTCTAAGCAAGTGGCCGCTACTCGGAAAAATTTCTGGAACTCAATAATAGCGGAGAGGAAAATTGCAGCCAAGGTTACATGGGCTTTCGACAAGATAAAAGTTACCAAGGTGCTTTACGCCTGGGATGGAGTAAAGCCTCGGGTATGTGTACCCGGCATCTGCGGCACCACCTCGTTCGTCTTCGGAAAATGATTGACTCCATGGAAAATGAACATGAATGTTTCAAAATTTTCAACCTTAATGCAAGGAGCGTCGCGAATAGTTTAATTACTCTCCAAATCTTTATAATCGAGCACGACCCAGATGCATTGATATTAACAGAAACGCGGCTGCATCGAGACGTGTCTGATGTTTAACTGATGCCCCCCATATATTTGATACTCAGAAAGGACAGCGCACTAGAGGTGGCGGGGTAGCTATCGTTATTAAAAACGACATTTCCTTTACGGTACTGGATGATTGAAGCGATCTTAAAACAGTGTGGATAAAAACTACTTTGAACGACAGTAGTGTGCTAATTGGCGATATATACAGGCCACTCAACTCTCCTGTAGAAGTGCTTGTTAACTTGGAAGCATTTATGAACGTGCACATGTACCCTGCTATGCCATCTTTCTTGCAGGGACTTTTAATTTAGCTGATATTGATTAGATATCCAATTCTCCAGGAGTGATGGAAGTACGGAGCTGTGACCAGTTGTTAAATATTGCATTTAATTATTTACCTGACATAAATTATGTCTGGATTCACAAGGGTGGGCGCCGAAACATTGATGCGTTTACACCTTGTTTTTGTTTGAAATTCCTGATGTATTTTGTTGCGAACTGTCACATCGAAGATGGTTTATCGGACCATAAAATGGTAGTTACTTCTTTGAGCACGTGTTTGCGTAAAATATTCGGTTCTTCGAAAGGGCCGGTATTGAAATTTGCTTTAGCTGACGATGCACCTATCTTAGATTACCTTGAAGTATCACTGGATACATTTTTAAGCTAGCAGACTATATAATTTATTCTTAGCAGACTATGGACCCATTGAATTTTTTACAGACATATTTATTCACTGTGTACAATGCTTTGTGCCTAAAAAATTTAAAACGGATAACAGACAAAAAAATCCCTCTATAACCAGACACATAATCCGCGCAAAAAGAAGGCTAAAACGAATGGGAGCATTGTCTTCAAAAAACTGCCGACCCATCACCAAAAACTGCATTTCCATTATCAGTCGAAAGTTGAAACAGCTCATCAAAGAATAAAAAAAAATTTGTTTTCATAATTTAACGTAAACTTTTTTCTAGAAAACGCTCCTGAAGAATTTCGGCGATAGGTTCATTCCCAACCCGTCTCTTCTCATAAAAACAGAGATAGCGCCCCAAACAAGCCACACACTTTCAACTCGTTTTTTTCGTCGGACTTTACGTGCGATAGCTGCCTCCAGTCCGATTTTACAGATGAATCAGTAATGCCCCCTTTTGATGATATAAAGATTGGCGAAAAGGGTATGTTTCACCTGCTGATCAACCAAAATACTGAGAAAAGTACCGGACCTGACGGAATTCCCAATGAATTCTTGAAAAGATATGCAGAGTAGGTCTCTAAATTTGAACTGTAATTTTCCAAGCTTCTATTAGCCAATGTTTCTTTCCACGAGCCTGGAAGCACGCTAAAATAATTCAAATTCATGAGAGTGGCAGCAAACCAGACGCTGCTAATTATCAGCCGATCTCTCTCACTGCCACTTGTTCGAAGTTGTTTGAACATAGAGTGTCTAAGCTTCCAGTATGATACTTTGCGATTACCATATTTCAAACAAATGACAATATGGGTTCCGTCTGGAACTCTCTACAGTAAATCAGCTAATTGAAACTATTCATGGTCTCCTACACAGTAAACAGCGGAGGTCAAACCAACATAATATTCCTACACTTTACCAAGGCTTTCAATGAGGTATCTCACCATACGTTGCTAATAAAAATAACAGTTTTATTAAAAAACCCCGGATATCTGAGTGGTTTTCTTCATACCTTAGCCGTTGAGAACAATTTGTCGCATATGAGGGCTTCAAATCTTCCGTTTCTCCTGTGGCGTCTGGTGTGCCCCAAGGAAGTGTTCTGGGCCCCTGTAATTTCTGTTGTTTATTAATGACATGCCGCGTGACATTACTGTTCCAATCAGACTGTTCGTAGCTGACTGCGTATTGTACAACTGTATTGAAACGCCTGCCGAACACATCAAAATAAATGTCAATCTGCAAAAAATAAAGAACTGGTGTGACAGCTGACAAATGGTTTAGAACACTAAAGAAACTGTGTACATGCCTATTACTAGAAAAAAAAATAATATTGATTATTCTTATTGCATAAAAGGTGTGCCGTTGAGAAAAGTATCAACAATTACGTGCTTGGGTATGAAGCTCACATGTGATATGCATTGGAATAACCATGTAAATTATGTAAGTAGTAAGGCCAGAATAGCTGTGGTCGCGTCGAAGAAATGTCTTTTATGCTACCCCTGAAATATAATGTTTGGCTTATTAAACATTAATGCGACTAATTATAGAATATGCTAAAATTGTGTGGAACCCATAGACTTGTGAAAGTCATTGGAAACTGGACCTGATCCAATGGCTTGCGGAACAAATATTGTCGCTGCCACGTCCCCACCCAGTTATGTGAACTTGCTGAACTTTATTAGAATTGAGAACTGAATAGGACCAATTTAAGTTTCTTTTTTTTTATTCACGGCTATGGTAAAATTGCAAAAATGACTGCATTGGCATATCTAATGAAGAATATTTTCCAAATTGTCACAGCATGCACATCCCGCATCCGACTACTCGTAATGGCGGTTTTAAATACATATTCTTTCAAAAAGCAATAAAGTAATAAAATATGTTAACAGAAGCCACAGTAAGTACGTCATCTATAAATGAATTTTCCGAAATTACGAAAGGCACATACGTTCACGTAAATGACCTGGCCAAAAGTGAATAATGTCATCAGCTGTGTTTGTATGGCATGTTATTGTTGTGTACATGTTGCATTTCCCAAGAGTATTTTTGTTTGCATTTCTGGAAATGTACTTTCATTTATTTCCTGTAACCAAAGTGTATTGTACCCCTCCATTCCTGGGATAGCCCAAAATGGGATGAATTTATCAATAAATAAATAAATAAACAATAAATATATTTACCCTTGCGACATGTGTCTCGTGACGTGACACCAACAATTCCAAAACGATACGTGAAAGCCGTACGGTCTTGGTATGCCCAAGCTTATTTATTTCAATGTCTTTGCAGATGTGTTTTCATAACTTCGCAAAGCAAGCTGAAAGCGGGCGACGTTTTTTAAGGACAGCTCAGCTCAAGTGCTCAGCCATGTTTATTTTGTCGAACCAGTGTACTTGTTTATTGCTCTTCCTGTGTTTTCCAATTGCTTTTCTCCTATACCTTCCTCTGGTATAATTCTTTTTTATTTCATCCTATGTGATAACACTGCAATTGCATCCAATCTGTAGTACAGACGACCACAAACCAAACCTACTGAAGGCCTCGGTTTGCCTGCGTCTGTATTGCTGTAAAGGGATGGTTTAAATAAATCTTTTCTTATCTTTACGACATTTTCTCCCCCTTACCGGGCGAGAGTGATTGCATATTCGTGCCATAAACGGAAGTAGGTAAGCCGGCTCAGGATGTCCACCATATTACACCAACGAGGTGGAGAGAAATAGCCGCAGTGCTTGTGTCTGTAGCCGTGAAGGCCTTAGGAAACCTTGCATTTTAATTTATTTTGGGCTTCATTAGGACAAACTGAGCATCGCCACAGTCGGGTTGTACTGTTCTCTGCAAAACCCACACGCAGCTTTAAACAAGTGCAAGGGTTCACAATAATAAGATGCAGTGCCAGCCTCGCCGAGATTAAGCAAAAAGACGCAACGACGATCTAGGCCTAGCTTTCTGAGCAAGAGTTGCAGGTGGACATACAGCAGTGTAGGGCTCAGAAAATGCTGCTCTTCACGGTCACTCATGTACGAGGAACACGACTTAGAGCTTGCCTTGGCGTTTTAAACAGAACTGCCCTAATGTTCGAAGCTTAATCTACAAAGAAGGGCCAAAGCCGGTGGGAGGGAGAGTTTATGACCACGGAAACTGCAATGTGGAATTTTGTGTGTAAGCCAAGGATGCAGAAAACGGTTCATTCTAGACCGTTGGTTCAGTCACAACCATCTTGTTAAGTGTTTCTTGAACAGCAATTGGGTTAGCCAAATAGGTAGGTTTTAGCACGTTGCGATCCCACTCGATGCCGCTGGTCTGCAGGCGATGGCAGCAGTGACCAGTGCAGATAATAAGGACATATCAACATGTACACCTCGAGAAAAGATTGTTGTGGTTTGTTTCCCCGAATTCCTGTGTCGATCAGGAACCCAGTCGCCCGGGCTCCGGTTGATTTGGCAGGAGGCTGGCAGGGCGATGGTGTTAAAGTTCTTGGAGACGGTGGTCGAATTGACGAACTCGAGGCGTTCGGGTTCGACTAAGTGAAACGAAGAGGTTATATACAGCTATTTACAGTAGGAAAACTGGGTACATGAGTAACAAAGGGGAAAACTTCAAACTGCAGTTGGACGCTAGCTCCAGGTGCGCACAAATCACTCGAGCTTCTCAACTTCGTTTAACTCTCCTATCCTCGGAGGGTACACAAACCACTCGAGAACGACGGCCGAGACCCTGTCTCACCGCAGATACGTCTAGTTGCTCGGTACGGCGCTGTACCCTAAACTTCTGACGCGATTCTAACCTCTAGCCTAGGGGGCTCACAAATCCCAATCTAGCTTTAACGGTCGAGGCTCCTTGTCTCGCCGGGGACTGCCCAACTCAGCGCTCAGACAAGAACGATTTCTAACTGCCAAGTTCTGCCTTATAACGCCTCGAGGCCACGCTCTCTCGGGTACGCCCCTGTAGCATTCGTACACCCGTAAGGGAGGGCCCAAATTCACGTAGACAGCTGTCACTCAGCGCGCAACAGAATATTCAATGAGGCGCCACCATCTTTGGGTCAACGGCCCGCTCGCGGACGAGCAAGCCCGCGTGACCCGAAGGGTGAGGGCGAAAGGCGGCGACTATGCGCCGGGCGTTCCAACGTCGGTAGTTACACCTCCCCCGCGCGCCACGCCGACGATTCTCGGAACCCGGCGGCACCGTCTGCGTTCTCAATGGGGGATTATCCCCGTGGTATTCCGTAGGCCAGACAATCCGTCTCCCGTGCATGCCGTGACAAATTTGCGTCGACTGCTCTGCAGTGTTGGCAGTTCTACGCCGCCAGACAGAGGGGCGAGTTCTCACGCGCAGCCCGGGCGCCTGGCCAACGACCTCATCAGTGGTCCTTACAACTCCGTCGACACCGTATGCGTTCTGAATGGGGGATCATCCCTGCGGTATTCCGTCGGCCCGACAATCCGTCTCCCGTACGTGCCGTGACAAATTGGCGACTGCCGCTCTGCAGTGTCGGCCATGCTACGACCCCAGACCGAGTGACGGGGGTGTTTTCGTTCACACGTGCAGTCTGGGCGCCTGGCAGCTGACCTGACGAGTGGACCCTAACCCCTCGGTTTAGCTATTTTTCGCCGCTTTATATTATATGTTATGCGGGTAATGGTCAGCATATAAGCATGTGGCTGCTCGACATGCCAATTACAGGCACCTTTTGCCAACACAGTAAAAATGTCTCCCGAACTAACATCTATCCGCGGTGCATTGAGTTGCCCTGTGTCTTGCTTTCGCTAGCGATTCGACAAGCTCTCTGGCACACGGTATTGATTCTAGAGCGTTTCCCGCGTTGTGCCTTACTTGGCCGAACTCTATTTATTGGGGCTAGAGTTATTTTATTTTTTACAGGACCCTAATTATGGCAAAGGTTACCGTCTGATCCCGTGGGAAAGCATCGTAAATGAAGGACAGCAAATCACCATGTGAAAAATGATGTTTCTGGGGTGCTACGGCTCCCCTCTACGGCTTGTCTGAATGGCACATAGTGTACGCAAAACATTGATTATGATTGTTTCGAAGGTGTGCACCTTGAGATGCAGTCTTTGAATCTAAAAGCAAATTTATTAACCCTATTATCTTCTTCCCCTCGACTCTTTTTCTTTATTTGTTTGTTTGTAAGAACGAAGGAGACTTAACAGACAACCCAACAAACTCAACATTAAGATGCGGGAAAGTTGAGACACCTACATTCTTTACTTTCAGTGTTTGTGACACTCATGACAAACACCAGTGCGTGCAAACGCTACCAGACTGTTACATATAAGGTAAGTCATACTTCCACGCTCTCAAAACACGAGTGTTTGTTCACGATTTGCTGTTTAATAGAATAGTTTGGTCAGTTTTGCTCTAGGAAACATTAGTTGTGCTGCAGTAACTACGAAATGCAATTTTGAGCGTGCATACAACTACAGTTTTCTTAGATGTAAAACATTAACACGGGATGTGGGCACTGCGGTGTGGTTGCAAGTAAGGTGGCATTGGGTACCTTGTATTGAGGTGCTAATACGGGTGTCATGTTTATAGGCAGGTTACAATTACATGGGCCTTGCGTTACTTTACCTAAAACTGTTTTTGTGGTTCATATCTTAAGGGTAGAGCGTTACCCAAATGAACATTGTCGTAGAATAAAAAGAGGGAGAGAGTTTCTTTTTGTGTCAACCATGTCTAGCTTCTGATGCTGAAATGTGCGAAGGGTGGCCCTCAAAGCTAGCTACTGCCGAGCTCCGAGCTGTCACCGTGAGCTCAGACTATTTGCCGCAACTTGTCGTCTTTCTTGTCCTGTTTATGCTCCAGAAAAACATGTTCAGTGAGAATTTTCAAAATTCCGGGTGCATCTGACGTAGCGAAAAGCTTTGTCACTCCCGGTTAGGAACAAAAGAGTGTAAGGAAAACACAGCCACTTGTGTCTTCAATTCCCGGCTGATTTCCGACTGATGCGCAGGGGACCCTCTGCGCATCAGTTGGAAATCAGCCGGGAATTGAAGACACAAGTGGCTGTGTTTTCCTTACACTCTTTTGTTCCTAACCGGGAGTGACAAAGCTTTTCGCTACGTCAGATGCACCCGGAATTTTGAAAATTCTCACTGAACATGTTTTTCTGGAGCATAAACAGGACAAGAAAGACGACAAGTTGCGGCAAATAGTCTGAGCTCACGGTGACAGCTCGGAGCTCGGCAGTAGCTAGCTTTGAGGGCCACCCTTCGCACATTTCAGCATCAGGCTTTCAGACTTTGTTCACGACAAAAATCCAGATTTTTGCTGTATCTTGAGTTGCACATAATTGATGCGCCTCCCGGAGCATGCATTAGAGGTAATTTGCGGTGGCAGTAACGTGGTCGGTGTCCTTTTATCATGCAGCAAAAGGTTCTCATGAACGTATAAAAGTTGCACTAAACAACGCCTCAAGTGGCCGGTTTGTCTATTCTCAACGTATAAAACATCGCAAAAGCACCACCAACAAGAGTGAAGGAAAGCACACAAAAGCACAGAACAAACGGCTGATGATATTTATTGCGGCTTGCAAATAAATGCGTTTGTTATACACAAAACAAAAAAATTGTTACCTTTTTCGTGACGAATTCTTTGGGTGTCGCCTGCGTTGGAACGGATGTTTGAATCTGTCGAAAGGGAGCAACCGAATAGTCCCTAGTTTTCCAACTCGAGGGACCCAGGTTTTATTAGGCCACTCAAACGTCTTTAGTTACGGAGTACCTTAGGACCACACAATGTCGTCCGCATGCGTGCGCATAGCATTTACAGTCGCAAAAAATTATACAGGCACCGGCAGAATTCGGGCCTGTGTCATGTTGACCAGACAGAATTAGCAGTCGCTTTACCTATTAGTCTGCGTCTGTGAGTTAGTACCCCAGAGTCAAACAGCTTACTCCGCCTGTAATGGTGCGTAGTAACTTAGGACCTCCGAATGTCCGTCCGCGACCATCCCTGCGTACACCCCATCAACCAAAAATCAAACGAAATTCGATTGGAGCCGTGCGTTGCAGCCTCAGTTAAAGAATAATCAAAGTGCAACTCATGGCTCAAATCCAATGACGGTCGAGGCTTAAATCGGATGTCAATCTGGCAGCAACTTGGATGTCATTTCAAGTCACCGTACTCCACACCTCGCCATCATCCACGGAGTGGAGATGCTGCCATTTCTTTTTTTCCACTTCATTTGTCATTATCATCCTAACAACGCCCACAGCAGGGCAAAGGGCCTTCGTCATTATTGTCCAATTATCCCGGACCTGTGCTAACCGCGACCAATTTATCCCCGCAAACTTCTTCATCTCATCTGCCCATCTAACTTTCTGCGGCCCCCTGCAACGCTTGCCTTCTCTAGGGTTCCACTGTGTTACCCTTAATGACCAACGGTAATCTTGCCTTCGCAATGTATGCCCTGCCCACGTTCATTTCTTCTTATTAATTTCTACTAGTATGTCCTTAACACGCGTTTGTTCCCTGACCCACTCCGCTCTCTTCTTGTCGCTCACTGTTACACCTATCATTTTCCGCTCCTTCACCTCTGAGGCGTTCTCAATTTAAGTTGAACCCTTTTACTGAGCCTCCAAGTTTCTGCCCCGTAGGTGAGTGCCGGTAAGATGCAGCTCTCATACACTTTCTTCTTGAGGGACAATGGTAGGCTGCCATTCATTATCTGGGAATGCCTGCCGTATACACTCCACCCCATTCCTATCTTTCTAATTATCTCTGCCCCATGTTTGGGATCTGGGGTCACAACTTGGCCTAAGTAGACATATTCTTGTACCTCTTCCACTGCCTCGCCACGTACCTCAACCCGCCCTGCTGTCCAGAGGTTATTGATTAATACTTTAGTTCTCTGCGTAATAATTTTCAGGTCCATGATCCTATTCTGCGTGTCCAGTGCGGAAAGCATGTTTTGCAATTCGTCATGCTAGTTACTTACCAAGGCAACGTCATAGGCAAATTTTAGGTTACTGAGGTATTTTTCATAACCCTTACTCCCACCTGTTCGCGATTTAATGTTCTCAATACTTCTGCTAAACATGCTGTGAATAGTATTGGAGAGATTGTGTCTCCTTTCTGACACCCTTTGTTATCGGTATTTTGCTGTTCTTTTTATTGAGGAATATGGTAGTTGTGGACCCATTGTAGATATAACCTAGTAATTTTACATAATGCTCAGCTACACCGCTGTTCAGTAATGCCTGAATGACTGCTGAGGTTTCCACCGAGCCAAGCGGTTTCTCATGATCTATGAAGGCTATATATAGGGGTTCAGTATACTCCGCGCACTTCTCTATCATATCATTCATCGTGTGATTATGGTCCATTGTTGAATAGCCTTTAGGGAACCCTGCTTGTTCTATAGGTTGACTGAAATCTAAGGTGCCAGAGATTCTGTTAGCGATTACATTGGTAAGTACCTTGTGGATGACTGACAGTAATCTGATCGGCCTGATTTTTTCCAAGTCCCTAATGTCACCTCCCTTATGGAATAGGATGATGTTCACGTGCTCCCAAGCTTCCGGTACCCTCGCGGTCATTAGGAATTGCGTATACATGTTTGCCCGTTTTCAAATACAATTTCCCCACTATGCTTCAATAGGTGTTCGGTTGCTTGATCCTCACCGGGTGCTTTGAACCCTTTCATTTGTTTCAAACACTTTCTTACTTGTTCGCTTGTTACTGGTGGGAGGTCTACCTCATCTGAACTATTTTTTGTTCGGTATTATCCTGGATGTCCCGGTTAATGTGCAGATGTCTATAAAACTCCACGGTCAATATGACAAGTTTATCCCTATTTGTGATGAAATTTTCTTGCTTGTCTTTAATTAGGTGCGTACATGTGATTTTTGCCGACTCCAAGACGCCTCTTCACTGCTTTCAGGCGGCCTCCGTTATTTCTGTTCACCCGCACTTATTCATCATCGTCGTCAGAGAACGGTGGCTTTGCTGCAGTACATTTTCGCGTCACAGACACCATCAGTGGAAACACTAAAGCTTCGCTATACCACGTAGAGGTTACTGAAATATAAGATGGAAGTAACTACATTGTTTTGATTCTACACCCTTCATTGTAATCCTTTCATGTACTTTATGTTTTCACTGTTAAAGCCACCGACGGCTCATTGACGCGCTTTGTCTTCCTTTACGGCAATCTGAGACACTTCGTATATCTCCCCCATGCCGGCATCAATGTATATTCTTCATCATGGTGCAGCCTTCTAGACGGCGCAAGCAATAACACTATTCGCAATGTACCATGACGTTATTTCCTGCGCGTGCCTTCAGTATGTTTGAGTGTTCACTCAGCGGTTCGTTCACTCATCTTCCAGTTTGTCCAATGTACGAGCGACCGCTACGAAGTGCCTTGTAGCACAACATAACAAAATGCGGGATCAATATTGTTCTAAGTATTTTCTTCTTTTGGCAACTCAGAATTTACTTGGCCGCACACTCTATTCCACTTGTTTCTTGCTGAGAAAAAACTTTGGCCAGTGCTGTTCCTCAATTTCGTGGGCCGATGACCGCTTCTTTCTTGTTGTGTGGCTTCTTCTCCAGCTCAGAGACATTTGTGTCTTCCCTTCCATTTACTCAACCAGAAGCATTTCTGCTACCGCATTCGCAAATGCCTTCGGGAAACCTGACGCGCTTAAAGGCCTTACCTAGGAAGGAAATCTTGTCGAAACGTGGTGAGAGCAGGAACCAAACACATCGTTCTTTAGCACAGTCTTCTGACACTCCTCTTCACCAATGTAAAGTGCGCCGGTAAAAATGCGAAGAAACTTTTTTTAGCCAAGGCATCTTGGCTCAATTATTAAGCATGTACAAAAGGTAGGTTTCAGGACCAGCAAGAAAAAACAGAACCCTTGTGGCACGAATTGATCAAAATTACCCTCTGTGGTGGGGCCAGCTGGTTCATTGTGAGAATACAGAACGGCGCAAAACAAACGACTGAGAGTGAATTAAAGCACAGAGAAGCGCTGAACAAACAACTGAATATTATTAATTCTGATTGCAAATGCATACGTTAGTCACAAACAAACTACAACAAAAAATGGAAGTATTACACAAATATACGATAGACGCAATGATATCGCGCAGTTTTACTTCATTGCATGTTCACCCTTTCAAGTAATTTTTCTCTTTCACTGCTAAGGCCACCGGCTGCTTACTGACGGCTTTTCTCATCCCTTACAGATATCTCAAATGCACAGTAAATAGACGGCACCCTGGACGTACACGTAACGTTTGACCTACCAAGAATTGCGAATATCATTTACGTAGTCCCGAATTTTTTTACGTCGATTCCAATCAGCTCGGCGCCCATTGTAGCACTATTGCGCATGAAATCAACGCCGTTCTGAAAAACGCTTTTGTTTTGCAGGAGATACTCTTTGGTGTAAAAAAACACCGGCTTTACTTAACCGCGTTTAAAAACAAAATTACAATACGTTGTTTACACACGATGCCACCCTCCTAGGCGTCGAAACGTCTTATGATTTTGTTTTAAACGCTGTTCAGTAATCCAGTGTTTTGACCCCCAAGAATGATGTCCCCTCGCTTTTGCAAGAATTTTTTTCACACAAAAAGGAGGTATATCAGACGTCGCAAACCTAATAACCCTAAAACACAAATATTGTTAAATATATGTGCTGTGAAGCACGTTGGCGATCTTTAACCAAGGCTTGGACGATGTCAAGCACAATGATTTCACTTTTCATGTTCCCCCCTCCCCTGTCAAAAACACAAGTTTATCACATTTATCCTGTATACTTATCTTTACCCACACTCGTAACCTCGACAGGACGACGTTTGGCTTTTTGTCTACATTTGAAAACAGCCCCCGAGGCTTAAATTTATCTCGCTTCTTCGCGCTACGTGCATAATTTACAAATCACTAATGGGAAACCTTTTGCAACGTAGGCACCTTTCACAAGCAAGCAGAAAGCACGCGGTCAAACTTAAAGCAAACCTACAAAAAAGTTTGCTCTATCTGTACATGTACTTTTTTGCGGTGGTCACCACAGCAAGAATAACTCCGCTGTTAGAGTGAGTACAAAATTTCCGCTTCTACAAAAACCAGAAACATTACCAACAACGCTTTACACAGGCACTGACCGCGCGAAACACACAGGTTTTCCTGGAAGTTGCAATTGACACTACTTCTTATTAATTTGAGCCCAGATAGAGTTCTATATTAATGGACAAATATAACGTCCTTTTCATTCTTGTATAAATAACGATATACACAGCAGATAGAAATTAATAGTAATGAGTTAACACTTCCCCATGAAATATTTGCACAAAACCATTTATTATTTGTTGCACTGGCTAATTATGATATAAGTCGTTTACGGATAGGTTTATGATAACAAGAGTCCCAGGGTTTTCGTGTAAGCATACACCATCCGCAAGCCAACGTATTGATGGTACACAGGAGACCTGAAACATTTCGAACTTCAGTGTGGACAATGTATTAATATATGCAAACAGATCACCGGTTATGAGACCGCCGTCTTAGCGGCCAATTTTCACGTGAATAATTTTTGGGTTGGTTAGCAAACTAAGAGTTATAAATGTTTCTGGTAGCCCCACTTGCTTCTTGGAAATGTCTTTTCGTCACCGCTCCGTAACGGGCCACTGTATGAAGAAAGATACATACACCCTCTGAAACTAAGTGAAGTTAGTGTTACAGAATTTTTATATAGTGGTCACAACGTGCGGGGTTCCGGGAGCCGCCTCCGGCGCCGTTCAGCGATTGCTCCGCACCGAACTCAGCTATTTTGTGTGGGGTGTTGGCCCCAGGCGAAATGATTGATTTATATTATTGTTTTGGCGTTACTTGCTGGTATAGTTGTCCCCTGTCCCCTGTAGAGGGGACACCCAGTGTGCCTTAATGGTTCCTATGGGGTGTTGCTGTCCTGTTTAACCTGAGTTGAGTCATATTCTGGGCTTGTTTGTCTGCGTGACAATTGTGTTATAGGTGGTAGGTGAAGAGGTCGCTGAAGGCAGTTTGACCTTAGGGTGACCAAAGTGCTACCAGTTTTTCTTCTCTGGTCTTGAATTGCAGTTTCCCAAAGCTTGGTAATAATTGGTATTGTGAATAGCATCTAATGACAAACCATTGAACCAGGCAAATAACTTGGCGCTGAAGATGTGTTGTCATGTGAGGTTCTTGCCGCCACTGGTCTTCAGCTGTGAAAGTTCGTGCGAGTGCTTGGCACTCTTCCGCATGTTTGTGTCTAGAATTCTGGGGTGCCTCTTAGTCATCAGGACGATGAAGAAGCAGGGTCTCAAAATAGCATGATGGTTCTCGCTCGTACTGGAGAAAGAAGGAAGAGAAGCCTGTTGTGGTCTGTATGGCCGTATTATGTGCGGATGTAACGTAGGGGAACAGAAGTTCACAGTCATCATCGTCTGTGGAGACGTACAATGACAGCACATCTCCGAGAGATCATAATAGGTGCACAGAAAGTCCATTATTCGGCTTTCGGTATGCAGTGGTTCTGTGTTAATAGTAAGGCTCTCACTAAATACCTTAGTGACAACATCTTATGAGAAGACGCGTCCAATGTCGCTGAGTATCCTTCTTGGCCCCGCAGAGCCAAGAATGAAGCGAAGTAGTGTAAGGAAAGAGACGTATTGTTCTGTGGTGGCTGGTTGCGCAGCGGTTTCGGCATAGGGAGTTAGATGGTCGACCATAGCAATTATCCAACCGCTCCGGACTTCGGTGTTTGACAAAGGCCCAAACAAGCCACAGCCTGTACGAACAAATGGCTTCTATGGTAAGTGGCAGCAGCGGCGTGACGGAACAGGACGGCGGCAACTTCTGTCACTGGTAGGTCGTACACATCGGAAGTACATTCGTACAATTTTTGCGACACCAGTAATAGCGCAGGCAGACACGTTGATATGTTTTTAGTCCCGCTGCATGGGCACATGTTGGATCGGCATGAAGGAAATTACCAATGTCGATGCGGAGATGACGAGGAAATACAAGCAACCATCTTCGCCATTCTTTTCTGTAGTTCCGTGGAAACAGTAGCTTGGCTCTAATTATGAAGTGGGAAGGTTTCCTGCGCAGAGCCTACAATTGGTGACTAGGTGAAGCATAAGAATGGGTGCTTGGGGTGACACAGATGTGACAAGTCAGCTGTGTCAGTGCCAACGGACGCCGAGTCGGGGGTCACTGACCCTGGAGAACAAGTGAGGCTATCCGCATCGGCGTGTTTCCGCCCCGATCGATATATACCACGTATATTGTGTGTGCAACAAAGTTCGTCTTTAGTGCATGGTGGTCTGTGACCATATTAATGGCAACACCGTACAACTGAGGCAGGAACTGTCCAGCGCTTTACAATCGCCAGACACTGTTTCTTTGTCACGGAATATTTTGATTCTGGTCTCTTAAGTTAACGGCTTGCATAGGCAACGAAGTATTTATCAAAGCCTGATCTTGCTACGCTAGTGCACGGCCAAAATCAACCCCACTGGCAAAAATTGGAGACCTGCGGAGGTTAGTTCGGATCAAAATGCCGCGGAATAACTGGGGACGACGAATGGGCTAAAATGTCAGGAAGGCATCTTCACAATCAGTGATTCACGCCGAAAAGTCGCCAGAAGCACCACTGATTACCTGAGTGAATGGCGCAACAACGGTGGCAAAATTACCTGCGAAGCGTCGAAAGTAGGAACAGTGGCCCCAGAAGCTATTACGTGGTTGTACGAAGGTTGGCTTGGAGAACTCCACAACATTCTACAGCTTAGAGGGCGTGACCTGGTAAAATTACCTTCCGCGCAGCAAAGTGGCAATTTCTGAGGCTTGGTTCAATCTTTACGCCAGCATGACAGGTCCAAACTTGTTCAAGCCGCCGAAAATTGGTGTCGAATACTGCAGAAAAGAATGACGAATAATACAGCGGAGGATGATTCACTTATTTGGACCGCGCAAGAGACAGGTGAATTGAAAAGGACGAACGGCATGACGTCAAAATCGTAGAGTACGGCAGTTTCAAATACCGTCCTTGCTCGATCACCTATTGCCATAGGCACCTACCAGTATCCTGAACGCGAGTCGAGTGCAGACAAATACTCAGCGTTCGGCTGGTAGTGAAGTGCACCGTGAAAAACTAGTAGAGGGTAACTGTTCTTCCTCGACGTGTTGTCGAGGTGGCAATAGTCGAAGCAAAAGCGTATTGATCTGGCCTTTTTCACACGAACTACAGGAGGCACCAGCGGTTATTTGAATGCCGAATGCTGCCGTGCTCGAGACTTTGCCTGTTGAGTCAGATGGTCTGATCTAGAGACGTATAGTGAACACCTAAGGGTTGAGGAGAAACTTAGAGGTGTGAAAATGGTTGTTTAATTTCTTGAACATTCGTTTTCTTGTAGGCCCTACATAGTTTTTCCGAGAAACTAAACCCAGAAAACTACATATTATTCTGCTTGTGAACTTTCTTATCCCAGTCACGAGCTGCGAAGCACCCTTTGGAGAAATAGTCATTTTTACAGCTTTATGAAGGCCCAAAACTACCCATATTCTTTTGTTCGCTTCTCTGAATGATCTATTTCCCACTCCCCACTTGCGTTCTGGTGGTACATTCGGTTCCGCACGCGAATCGCATGCGATAGCAGATACTTTTCGAATCGTGACAAGTCTGTGTCTGACTCGGAAGGTGTATGCAAATTTGCGTGCGTCACTTTCGATGTCTTCCAATAGCGGTGCGCAACTGGGACTCCAGTCTCATGGGAAAGTATTGTGATTCCGTAATGTTATCGCTAATGATGGGTCCGATATCCGCAAACTGACCTCGTAAGCGTAGGCGAGTTGCGACAGCATTTGTTGATTCATCGTGAAGGGATGTTATGGTTTCGCTACTGAGCACGAGGTCGTGGGTTGGTTTCCCGGCTGCGACGGCCGCTTTTCCGATGGAGGCATGAAGCAAAAACGCCCCTCTGCGCGAGATTTCGGCGCACGTTAAAGATCCCCCGGTGGCGGAAAATTATTCCGGGAGCCCTCCACTACGGCGCGCCTCATCGCCTCCGTTGGCGTCGGCGCGTTAAACCCCATCAATCCATCAATCAATCTTTTGTTTTCTTTGCCCCTTTGCTCTGTCCTATCATACACATTTTACTTGTGGAGCAACGTTTTCCAACAGAATTGAAATGAGGTGCCATCTTCCCTTTGCTCAAGTCGAGGAGAGCCACTATCACCCGAAATTGTAGGCTAATCTCCCTATTCTCATTATTTTCCAACGTCTCTAAAAATCCATGCGTTCTAACCTTTTATCATTCGTGCGTCAATTACTTCATTCTAGCAAACATGTCATCATGCGTAAGTGTCAGTAGCATCAAATACAGCATATTTTCTAAACGACATCAAGGCTACATTGGCCTATCGCCAATATGTATAGAAATTAGACTGTAGCAATGCCTTGAAGCTGTCACTTATCACTAAAGGGTGGAACACATGAGCGGAAATGCACGCATGCCAGCACGCGTTTGCAACCCGCGAACCAGTTAGGGTGACGGATGACCCATGCCGTGGCCTGCTCTCGTGCGCATGCAATCTGCTACACCTCTTGCCTCGCACAGTCAGAAACCGGATTTTGCAGAGGAAAATGTGGTTCCGGCTTTACGCTTCAGACATTGTCCGCATGTGGTCAATCGAGTGATGTGTGTCAGTCGTACGGCAGTGACGTGAAAGACCGGTCAACTTGTGCTTGTTATGAAGGCCCCATGTTCCGACCTTTGGCTATATTTCCGGGGTACCTCAGGGCTCAAAACTAGGTCCTCCTCTGGTACATTTTTGTTAATGACACAAACCCCGTTTTTAGGCACTGTTAGCTCTTTCTGTACGCCGATGGTAGGAAGCTCTATGCGCGGTTTCTTCAACTGACGATCAGGGCTTTCTACAAAGTGCAATCTTTGCTGATTCGGCATGGCGGGTCAGCTACTACTTAGAGGTTCATCTCTCCGAAACTATAGTAATGTTGTGTACTGGCATGACTTCTCCGCACGTTTTTGGCAAACTCTCTGCCCTGTCAACCCGTAAAAGGCGCTACTGTATAGGTGATGTGGGTCTAAATGTAAAGCTACCTTTCAACACTCACAGGAACTACGTAACCAACTCCTGTCTCCGTATGCTGGCCATGATTTCCTGGGTGACCAGTGAACTCGCCGACCAATGATTCTTTGTCTAACTCTCCCGCGCCCGATTTTTACCGAAGTTCGACTTCACCAGTGCAGTTTCGAATTGTTTAAGCCCTTCGTCATCCATTCGATTAGGAGTCTGAAGCACTTTCCTAGAAGCACGTTTTATGGTTATTCCTCAGTGAGCTATTATGGCCATGGTGGGCTTCTCAGGCTCCTACATTTGGCAGAGTTATCTATTGGGGGTTCCGCTTGTGACCCGGTTTTATTTTTAATTGTATTCATTCCAAGTTTGACTAAATTGCCTTGTAAGCTCTTGTCACCTGCTATTGCCAAGCAGTCCGCGGCGGCCGTAACGCTGCTTTTTTATTAAAAGAACACTGAGCATGGCACCACCTAGCTGATGCCAATATGCTTTGCAGCCGGTTTGCATCTTTTATTTGCATTGTTTGCCATACCATGATTATTATTACACGCTGCTTGAAAATTTTGATATGTAGTTGTCTGTGCATACT